>JAHBCN010001168.1:0-127944 GCA_019359885.1 Listronotus oregonensis
TCATAAGGTGTATTGAATATATGAAAATCGAATTTTAAAAACCAATTTTTTTCCCCTCTAGTGTTGCATGAGAAGTTGTAAAAAAAAATTTTTTAATTTTGAAATTTACACTTTTTATAAAACCCCTTTCTTGGGGTTTTCTGGGGTTGTCTATTAAAATTAAAAGGTTTGGTAACGTCGGTCAAATATATATATATATATATATATATATATATATATATATATATATATATATATATATATATATATATATATATATATATATATATATATATATATATATATATATATATATATATATATATATATATATATATATATATATATATAGGGGTTTTTTTGGAACGAAAATTGAAATCCGTTCACGGTTCGCTATATCTTCAGAGGGGCCACCTGCGGTATATTGCATGTGTTAAAAATACCAAAACTTTTTTTGTACCCCTGTATAATAAAGTTCTAATAAAAAATTCTAATTATCCAATTTTTTCTTGTAAAAAAAGTATTCTTAGTAAATGTCGGCCTGAGAATCCGTTTATTAGATATCTTAATTTTAAAATCTAGATACATTTTAACAAGTTACAAAATAAACGTAAATTATTTTTTCTAAATTAATGCTAAATTACTTATTATAATAAAAATCATAGGATAATGACCCTAAATTATTTGTTCTACGTGACCTCCATTCATTTGTATACACATACGAGCTCTCTTTAATAAAGAAAATCTAAGGCTTTGAAAAATATTTGGTTTCAACCTGAAATGCTCTCCAGCTGCAATGATTCTTTCTCTTAAATAATCCTCGTTTAAAATCGGAACCATATACACAAAGTCTTTCATACATCCCCAGACTGAAAAATCCAAAGGTGTAAGGTCGGGCGAACGGGATGGCCACGGAACAGGAGCATCTCGACCCCGACCAATACAGCGATTAGGAAATACTTGATGTAAATATTTCCTAACATTTATAGCAAAAATAGCGGGCACCGTCAGTTGAAACCAAAGATTTTGTCTTAAATTTAGTGGCAAATCATCAAGCTAATCGGGCAGTATTTCTTGTAGAAACAACAGAAATGAATCACCAGTCAAATTACCTGGTAAAATGACAGGTCCTAAAAGAAAGTTATCCACAACACCTGCCCACACATTGACTTTAAAATTTACTAATAATAATAATAATAATAATAATAATAATAATAATAATAATATATTTCATACAAAAATATACAATAATTTTACAAGACAAAGATGTCCAACATAAGTCACAAAGCGAACTTGTGTGTGACTCAGTTGGAACACAGTACATTCTGATGTTATACACTTGTTACAATTACTATAATAAAATTACAACAAATTAAAAATACAATTACAATAAGGAAATCACAGTGAAGAAGAAAATGTATTTTTACATTGGTAGACTAGATTAGACCAAAACTAATAATAATACCAACCCAGATAGGACTGACAACAGAATTACATAATCTTTATATTTATATCACAGTTAATCGAATATCACAATTAGGGAGTATCACCTTTGATCACAGCTATGAGAACAAACCCTGCAGTTCCCCCCGAGCACACGAGACCATAAAAAAACTCTTAAGTTTATTCTTAAATAAAGTTACAGAAACGCGATTAGTTATCCACAACATCCTTATATCAGTCGAAAGAAAATTTAACACTTTGGCAGCCATTATAAGAACTGATTTTTGTAATGATGTTTTATTTGTAAATGGTATGTCTCAACTATGGCCCTAGGATTCTCTTCAGCCCATATGTGTGCGTTATGGATATTTGTCATGCCGTTTCTTGTGAACGTGGCTTCGTCAGTAAACAGAATCGCTTTTATAAAATCCACATTTCTGTTATTCATTTCACATAACCATCTACAAAAAAACAAGTCTTGCCTCGGGATCGTCGGGTAAAGTTGTTGACTCCGTAAAATATTATGTGTCTCGGTTTTCCCAATATTTCTCACCCGTTCAGCCAAAACCCTAGTACTAATGTTTGGTGAGTCTCCCTTAAGTGGTTAATTAAATTTAAAAAATATGTTCTTTTGGGATGAAATCGGTTTGGGAATGTCTGGAAAGAGCGTCTAGCGGCTAAACTAGCATTGGAGTAACATTTTCCTAGTTGAGAATTGACAGGTATTTCCTGTTTACAATAATATTTAAAACTTACCAAACATCAAAGCCATATCCGCCATTTCGGGAAAGGGTCCATTTCTTGGTCTATGAGTCATTATGGTTTTATAAGTTGTAAGAAAACACACCAAATACAAATATGTAATTAAAAAATGTAGATTTATTTTAGGAGTTATTGAAAAGCTTGTTAAGAGCGTCAGAAGCGTTTAAATTTGTCACTTTGACAGTACGTAAAAAGTTACTGGTGCCCGAGGTCAGCCAATTTGTTTAGAAAGAATTATCTAGATTTTAAAATTAAGATATTTTGGCCGATATTTACTAAGAATACTTTTTTTACAAAAAAAGATTGCATAATTAGAATTTTTTACTAGAACTTAATTATACAGGGGTACAAAAAAGTTTTGGTATTTTTAACACATGCAATATACCGCAGGTGGCGCCCTCTGCAAGGTAAGCAATCCGTGAACGTTTCAATTTCTCGTTCCCAAAAAACCCCCCTCACCCAAATTTGAATTTAATATCTTATGAAACACTCGACTTACTTCAAAAAAAGATTTTATATTTCTCATTTGACGCCCTGTATATTGAATACCGAGTGCCCAATTAAAAATGGCATAACGAAAGTCGCATTATTTTCCACCCTATATGCGGCCCGGTTATTTTTATATATATATATATATATATATATATATATATATATATATATATATATATATATATATATATATATATATATATATATATATATATATATATATATATATATATATATATATATATATATATACATACATACATAGGGTCAAAACTTTTAATTTTGTTTTCGCATTTTCATAATAATTTCTTAACTAAATGACATAGCGGTACAAAATTGGGGGTCTTAAGGTTCTTTGAGGCGAAAAATTCAAATTCGTCCATGATTTTAATGTGGCTAGTAGAGGGCGCCAGCTACGGCCTACCCCACTTGTTTTAGAGGGCATAACTTTTTTAGGTTTTTAGTATATTAACCTGTTTATTAAAAAATAGGTTACTATAATTCCCTCTTCATAAAAATGTATGCTTTATTTAAGTCTGTAGGAGCAACCATTTTGGGATAAACGCACTTTAAAGGACCCCGCAATTTTCTTATGGAAAATGAGTTTTGGTCAATTGTTTTCAACCTTTGCATGGTGATAGTTCTTAACAAGCTGATGAAAAGTCTTCACGGGAACAAAACCCGAAAATTCCTCCAACCCCCAAAAAATCGCTTTCAAAAGTCGGGGATTTGGGAACATTTAAGGGTGATTTTGGGAGAGTTAGGAAGGTTTTCGAGTTTTGTCCTCTTAAAGACTTTTAATCAGCGTGTTAAGAAATATTACTTTGCAAAGTTTAAAAACAATTGGCCAAAACCCATTTTCCACAGGAAAATTGCGGGGCTCTTTAAAGTGTGTCCCACTAAGCAAAAAATCATCCTAATTATGTTACATTTATGTTTTCTTGTTTCTTTGTTACGTTAATCATCTTGAAACAATAACAGCGCCTTGAATCTAATAGTTTCGTTATATTTCCTTCAACTTAACAAAATCTTAGTTACGTTAAAAATAAAACGTTTTGGTTTCGAAACTTACACGGCCTTGTTACGTATTTTGCATTGGTTTGGCCTAACACATATTCTGAAACATCCACGTTATATAACTTACGTTATAAAGAGGTTTTTCTAAGGATTTAAATAGGCGGTTTTGTTATGTTGATTATAAACAAACTAGTGTTTTGTAATATTTCCGTTATTTAGATAACATTAAAAGATCTTTTGGATCCCTAATGTGTGGTGTATGGTAATAATATAGAATGTTTAATTAAGTATGGTCGTAAATCATATTTTGTTAACCATTTAGTGTACAGCAATATATGGATGGTACAGCTTTAAAATAAAAATTAGTATAATGAAGATGGCTTTGAAAGTCACTAAACGTATTAAGTTGGCGACTTTATCCCCAAGGATATTAAAAGGGCAAACTTTTTTGTAAAAATGATGATATTAAAGTAATCGATCACGAATTTCATTAAAATCAATAAACAATCTTTTACGCCTTTCCTCATATAAAGTTTTCTGTTAAACTTCTAGAGTGGGCGAAAATGTACTTATATGCAAAAAAGCACTAACAAACTAAAACATATTTTTTAAAATGTAGGCTGATCAAATAAAAAAGATTTAATTAAATATCCTTCGTGTTTGCGGTTTGTAAAAGTGAAACTGTAAAATACCCCATTGATTATTAAAACCTCAAAAAATTATTTAATTAACAATATTAAAATATTGTTTACCTTAAAGTTTTAGCATTTTTATGTATAAAAGTAAATGTTGCGTTCACTCTACTATTAAAGATGCCACTGAAAAAATATGAATGTAAAAAATGTTGTGATAAATCGCCTGTTATTTTTGATAATAATTTTCTTGTCCACCCCGAAATAGTACAATAGTTTCCAAGATGAAACCAGTGACGAGTAACTATCCCTAATAAAAACTAATATGAACTAGAAGGAAAAATTTATTCATAAAAATATCTGATGTCTACAACTCTTCTTTCATATTTCCCAAATTTTTGTACAGACTATTTAATATGGAAAGCTTATTTTCTAAATCTACACAAAGTGTAACAGTTCATATAAAAAAATGTTCATGTGATAATGTTTAGCTTGCTTAATTTACTTTATAAAATGTCTGAAATATTTTGGGATGTGTAAATATGAGTAATATTAAAAAAAACAATAAAAAGGTCTAAAGTTAGGTATAAAAATTGCCTACATAATTCACAAATGTTTATTAAAAATCAACAGTATGTACATGTAATTTTAATATCCATATTCTGTTCTATTTTTTCCTCCTAGTTGCACCTGAAAAAAGAAAACGTAAAATATTTGGCCCAAAAACTTTTGGTTACTGACATAATTGCTTCATTAATTAAAAAGATAATTTTATATCGCTAGTTTGGCAAAAAATTCTGTATTTGCAGATAGTATCATAGATATTTTATTTCCCTAATAGAAAGGATAAAAACCTTGTGTTGGCTTTAAAGTCTACATTTTTTTTAATATATACTCGGAATTTTCTCTAATATTAGCTACTTAATTAGCCATTACTAAATGGTAGAGTAAACTACTAATAAACCACCCAATTAAAAAAAAAACATTTAGACACTTTGTACCATAGAATTATTTTGCTTCTATTTGATAAACAATCCAATAAAAAATTTAATTTATCCCTTAAGAAAACTTTTACTTACAGTTATACTAGTTACTTTACGTAAGCATGTTAAACCTATGCCTCTCTTTTTTACTGCCAATCCACTTTTTGATTAATTGTTATTTGAAAACATAATGTACCACATTCACAATTTATTTCAAAATTAAGTTTCTTATAATTTTATTATTATTATTATTATTACTATTATTTATGTGGCAAGTGTCTAATATCAGGGCCTCTAAAAAGTATAAAATATAATACATCACAGTGAATACTTTAAGTTACGACTTTGATCCAATTTATTTAACCGAAGTATTTCATTTATTTAAAATACCCAATTTTTGCTATTTACGTCCCCTAAAAAGTTTTTTGTTTCGACCGATCGAAAAATACCCATTTTCTGGAGAATATTTTAGCCAGATAGTAACTTTTTTTCGGGTTAGACCAGAAAGTGGTTATTAAGGACCGGAAAAACACTTTTGCCAGACTTATTTGTCACTAAACCCATTTGTTACTTTGCAGATCCATGAACTGAAAAATAAGCTGCTAATTTTGAGCATAGCCGTTTTTATGCATGGTTGTTACAGAAACAGTCCATGGACAGTCCATGCAGGCTTACCCTAAGTACTAATGTACTGTGGGTGCCTTAAATTATTCTTATTGTTAATTATAATAAGTATCAAATCCATGCCAAGGCGATAAATAGACCTGTTGTCGAGCATTAAAATATTATTATTGTTTTTTTAAATAGTTTCGGTCGAAAAAAACATTGTACATTACATGACCGAAAAACAAATGTTTTGCAGGTCTCGCCAAGCTTCCAGGAGTCGCCTACGGCTCGCCCTAGAAACCGCTCAACGCGACCTGCAAAAACACTACTTTCCAGTCTTATAACTTATAACATAAATGACTAAATCTATATTTTCTTTAATTTATATGTATCTAGGAAACGGCGGGTACCTCACGAAACTAAATCCGGACTTATTACCCTAATATTTATCTTAAAGAAACGACTAATGCTGGATTTTCTGGAGTTATGGCTTAAAAACCTGTCCTTCAAAATCTGGATTTTTGGTCAGTTTATCTATATACCTACATACATAAAAACTGAAGTGTAATAGAAAATAGTGTAATATACTTACTTTACGATCTATATTTCCCTTTAATACTGGCGTCGTTGTTAAATAATGTAACAATCTCCTCATTTAAGCAAACGAGGTCGATATATTAACTTTGTTAACACTTCCACGAGGGAATGTAGTAAACGTAATGATTCTGCATTAAATAACATCATTATTATAACGTTAACCAATAACATTTTATGTTTTAACAAATTATAATCATATCTGATACGTATATTAACAGATGTATCGAACTTGTATTTAAAAGACCTTTCTCTTCATGGCAACATTTCAACGTTAATATAAAAGTACATAAAAATTACGTCAGTAAGATGTTTGTTCTATACCGTATTAAAAATATTCACAAGGGTATGTAACAGCAACGAAAATTATCAGTAACAATTGAAGAAAACGAAACAGACATGATAAAATAACAGTTTAAAATTAAACGTTATCACAGTAACTTTTGAATAACGTTACAAAACGTGCTCAAGATGTTCTTTGCTTAGTGGGATTTATCTCGAAAACAGTTGCTAACAAAGATTTAAATGAGGTAAACATTTTTGATGCAAAAGAAATTATAGTAACTTATTTTTTTATAAACAGGTCAATAGACTAAGCTTAAAAAAAGTTATGCCATCTAAAACAAGTAGGGTAGGCTGTAGCTGGCACCCTCTACTAGCAACATTAAAAGCATGGACAAATTTGAATTTTTCGTCTCAAAAAACCCCTAGATTTCCAATTTTGTACCGCTGTGTCATTTAGTTAAGAAATTATTACGAAAAAACGAAAACAAAATTTAAAGTTTGGCAACCTGTATCTTGGTTATTATCAACTTTGGGATAAGGCAAGTTTAGCAGGTTTAGCACCAAATACAAGGTACAATATACAGGAGTTTTAAAATTGATATGGTTTGCGCATGGTGTCACCGAGAGAGTTGCTTCCATTAAATTTGCACGGAAAGGTAGGTTTAAAAAACTTGTAAATCAGCAACACATGTTATTTAAACTAAAAATAGATATTATTAACACTTCAATGCCCACACGTTGCTACTAGAGATTGATCCGGTTATATTCCCGAATCAGCCAATCGGTTTTCGGTGACAAAACCGGATGACAATAACGACCAAAACCAAAAAAATTAGCGTAAGGGTTTTGCGGACGTACACACGGTAAAAAAATCAATTCGGTAAATTAATCAAATCGGTGTTGTGTGAACGGACCGAAAGGATGAAGACTGAAAAGGAATACATTAAAGTAACATTCCGTGTTGCTCCATTAAGAAAGGCTAAAGAATATTTATTATTGGGTAATTCTTTAGAACAGTGGGCAAGAAAAAGAAGTTTTTCTGTAAAAGTGAAATTATTAATATTAAGGCGAACAACTCTTTTTAAGACGAAATCAAAAATGCTAAGAGTTGTGAAAGACGCCATTTTTCAAACATGGGAACAGTATTCGTGAAATAGACTGCCATATTCTGTGCCCAGCTAGCAAACATCCAAAAAAAAGGTGGCAGTCAATGAGTCAATTTATAATTACCCACGTCACATAGATTTAAATTAGTCTCGTTTATTTTTAAAGAAAAAACGTTGGATTTTTAAAAAACTTAGTAGTGACAGCAGCAGCAGGTTTGCATTGTCTTGCCAACTGAAACTTTTAGAGCACACACCGATTTTTTTTTCAAATATTCTATGATATTGTTACTGTGTCGAATTACTTGGGTCCTCTAATAACATTTATAATTTACTTGTGGGATACGCTTTTTGGGTCATATGTTTATTTTTGTAGTCTTCCGCTTATATTAAACTCCCTTGGGTATAAAGAACTAATTAAAACATTAAACAAATACTCTCAAGCAAGTTTAATATTGCTTTTTAATTGGAATAAAATGTAAATTTAATTTTAATGGAAACTCATTTCCTTGCTTGTCATTTAAAGATTATTAATACATAGTTATGTTCGTTTTGAATATGTTTTGCTTATCATTGCCAAGCATATATTAACTCCCCGTTTACGATCGTGTTTAATTTTTTGTCGTATTTTAGCAGTGCCGGATTTTAGGCGCACGATGGTTAAAACATAAATTCACTTCGATGTGTACAGGGTATCCCATTTCCGACACTTTTGCAAAGTAACTCGCAAATCTTTAAAGATGGAGAGTGACGGTTTTCGCAATAATGTGCTACTTTTTTGTGAAACTAAACATGCCACAAACAGATTTAGCATTGCCATATTAGTTTTTGAGCTACAGAGTAATTTTGTTAAAAAGTTGTATTTTTGAGCACTCCTCGTTCTTAGCTATCCGATAGCATATCGAAAAAGTAAAAAATGGCCCTTTTAGAACTTTTTACATAGAAATAAGGGTCGTGATTTAAATTTCTTACGGAAGCACTGTTTTTGAGATATAGCCCAAACATACTATTGTTTAAATGGGACATCCTGTACATAATTTAATATATGAATTAAGCATTTTCTTGACTTTTTAAAAATATATACTGCTATATTACTGTTTTAAAAGATAATCCTAATTTAATACTTAAACTTTTTATATTGGTAGCTGTAGGCCATGACCAATCTATTAAAAACAAAATTTACCAAATTAGAAATATTAAATTAAAAAATGCAATTACTATGTTTTTTTTTTTAATTTAATATTTTTTTTTACTGTAGAACAAAAAAATGGTTTAGTGTTAAAATTACATTTAACTACAACTCAGGCTAAACTACAGCTGAAAAAAAATATCACAATTTAAAAAAAAGAAAAGAGTTAAAAGATGGTTTTAAAAATAAAGGCCATTTTTTCAAATGCAAAATTGGCCTTTCCTGTTGATTTTGAAAAGTTAAATCAATTGGCGTTTAAAGTTCTGCAACAGATTGATACCTTGTTTTTTAAATTTTGTTTTGCATATAACTCCATAAAAAAGTATAAAATTAAAAGATCGGGAGATAATAGGGACCATCTCACAGGTCTATTAGTAACTACCCATCTTTGTAGAAAGTTATCTTCTAGAAATGCCCTTGAAATCCCAGAGCTTGGTGCACCGTCTTGTAGGAAGTAAACGGCATTGTAACAATGCAATGGAATGGAACACTATCTAGTAATTCCGGAAAAACTTCCTCAAGGATTTCTAGGTAACTACGTGCTGTAAGACCTTCGTCATAAATTCGATACACTATCGGCCGAGTGATGATCGCGTTATTAAATTTAGCAATGGACTTAGCAATTGTTAAAAGTTAACAACGGTTTAGAATGTTTAACACAACGTCATTGTCAGTGTTATTCAATGATTTTAGTAGGCAACAGGTTAAAATCTGACATTTTGTTAAGCATTCTAAATCGTTGTTAACTTTTAACAATTGCTAAGTCCATTGATACATTTAACGCGTGTGTCTACCTAAAATAAAACATACCCCAACACCGAAGCGCACTTGTTGTACCCTTTCAAATAACAGATGATGATTTTCTATGGACCAGTTTCTACTTCTATGTTCTATGTCTATTAGGCTTAATAAATAATTTGTGTCCAACTTTCTTTCTTTCTTTTTAGGCGAGCAAATACATATAATATGTGTGGAAATGGTTGTCTTCACTATGGATATCTAATAAGAACAGAAAGAACCCTAACATATTATCACAACCATAGCGCTTAAAATACGTTACTTATGGGAATACTATTCCGAAGCTTGCTGAAGGTTCTCATTAAATAGTATTAAACATGGCATATTTTTCATAATTTTTATAAACTTTCATTATAATTAAAACTATTTCGGGAAAAGTAGAATGTAAACACCACCACAAAAACAAGTTGAATCGATTTACCATAAATAGGATTAAAAGTATACATTAAAATTCGAAATACTTTGATACGTTTTTCTTTTCGGTTGTTTTTTTTTCTTGTTTTTAATTGGACTTATAGGTCGATAACAGGAAACTTTAGAAACGTTGTCTCAACTTATGTTTAATACGGTGGTTTTTTAAATGGCTGCCTAATATCATCTGGTTTAAATTATGCCAACCTTAACAAGTTCGAATACCAATACTACTACTTACATACATGCCAATTTAGCATTGGTTATCACAAATACGAAAGACAATTATAATTAATATCTCGACAGCTTGCCGATTCCAATCTGCTCCAGTCCTGTTTTTTAATCGCGGAAAATGCGTGGGATTTAAAATAATGCATAACAAAGCTTTCCATTCCATTTGCTTTGTATTTGTTTTGAGTTTATAAAAGCCAATTATAGTAAAAAAATATATAAGAATATACAAAAATATTTAAAATTTATGTTTAAATAAGATGTTATCTTTATGATATATTAAAAAACTGTCATATTGGGGTTCTTGGTAATCAATGCTTTAAATAATAAAGTACAGAAGTAAAGGAAGTTTTTGACTTAAAATTTATATTTATGTTGCATTGCTAATGTCATTTTTGAATGTATTATATTTTAAGGCTATAAGAGGTATAATTTTTTAGTTTAAAGTAAGCTACAGACTACAGTATTCACCTAATACAGAATACACTTACCAGTTAAAAAGTAATGTGTTTTGTATAAATTAAGATAATAAAATTTTAAAAATTATTAGAAATTGAATGCTTTAAAAGGAAGCGACCACGATAAGTCTGGACAAAGAGATATAATATTCCTTGGCCATTATGAGCAATAGGGTAGAAACATACAGCTAAAAATTTACTTATAGTAATTTATTTTTTCTATGTTCCCCAAGATATTTGATCCGATCTAGACTTTACTTAGCAAAAATAAAAAGTCTATTAATAAAATTGAATCTCGCAACTAAATTCTGCTGTGACTGAAACTCACCTCCAGTGGGTGTTAAAAGAAGAGTTAGGTAATTTTATTCTATTAATTGTTTGTTTTGGTTAGTTCCTCTTTGTCGTTTTTTCCTTCTGGTTTGTAGGCGGTGACCCTATTTAATAATTTTTTTATTATTTTTATACCGGGTGATTTACGTTGAGTGTCCTATTAAAAGTTTAGGAGAACCAAAAAAAGGATCTTTTTAAAAGTTGGCACACGGCCATAACAGGTGATAAGCTACATTTAAAAAATATTTTGGCAAGTGTAGCGTTGCCAGATCTAACCGAAACCAATGGCAGCATTGTAATTTTAAATAGAACACCCTATTTTTATTGCATATTCAGATTCTATACAAAATTCTAAGTTAGTTTCGTTAATTTCTTCCCATGCCTATTTCTTACGGTTTTTAAAAAATAATTAATCACTATTTTTTTTAAGGAACATCACCATGGTAAAAAGGTTTAATATTTATGTACCTAACTACTATTTTAAAAGTTATTTAAACAAACACGATTTTCAGGGGCGTCCGTTATGTACCTGTATCTCCGTAGGGGAGGGTCATAGGAAAAAAGTTTATGGGAACTTGTCATAATATTTTTTAGGTTTTCTATTAGATTCCAAGAGATTGCATGCATATTCTGGGACAACCTGTATATTACAACAACAAAACGGATTATATAGAAAGAGATTAACTTCAACAACCCTAGCAGTACCTTTATCAATTTTTTTTTATTCCTTCAAAGAAGGTTAGAAAGCAGAATGATGTAAAATGCACCGACTTGTCCAGGGCTTTTTATCGTATTTTTCTCCTCTTGTTGCAATCTCTTAGATATTGGTTTTTCGGAACAGGAATCGTTTTACTTATCTTATCGTTAGCGCGGTTAGCGTGTAGTTGTCTGTGGTTTGGTCTCGTGATATTTTTGTAACGTCTGGTGTTCCTTAGGGTACACACATAGCGCTTTTTATTATTTATAAATGATATAGTGTCCTTTTTTACAATGTTTTAATGTTCTTTGTATGCATACCACAGTAAGTTTGATATCGTTGTTAGTTTCAAATTAAATTGTTTATAATCGGACCCTGACAGACTTATAAAACGGTGTGATTCCAATTTTTCAAAGATTATTATATCTAAATGCAAAAGTATCAGCTTTTACAAAAGTCGTCATCTTTTAAACGTAAATTATCATATCAATACCATAAAATGGGAATCTGAAAGTAATTTTCGATGGGGATCGCTTATTTAATCAGCATAGAGACAACATTTTTTTTCGTTTTTAAAGAAATTATGGATAATTGGTCCTATTAAAAGAAATACTAAAGAGCTTAGTTACTTTATTTTATTCTAAAGATTTATTCTGAAATTATTTCTCACTTTATAGTCCACAATACAGCCCCCCCCGGCAAGTTGATTACCGTATACTTTATAATTCGTGAGAAACTTCGTTTCGACGAGTCTACCACACTTTTTCTCTGCGACTTTTCTCGATTCCTCCGCTTTTTCGCTCGAAAAGACCCTATATTATCGATTTCCCAAGGTTCTAAAAAATCACGACTACAACTTTTTTTTACCTAAAGTTACTGGAAATTTTGTTGAAAATGTGAATTTTAACTTGTCCGACAAAAATTTCTCCGATTTTTTCATGTCTATCGCTCGAAACATGCCCAAATGACAGGGTATTGAAAATCGATCACCACATAGGTAGTATTTGGTAAAATTGATTGTAAATAGTTTATATAATAGCATCTTCTGTTTGTCCGACAAATTATAAGCCGCATTTTTTTAGTCCAACAGCTGGACATCGAAATTTTGACGGGGTATAAAAAATCGTTGACCACATACCTAATTTTCACTTTTTTTTAATTTAATGTAGAAAATAGTGATACACCTGTACCAAAATTTAGTGTCTGCATGTTATTAAAAATCATTAAATAGTTAAGGGGATCCAAAAAATTGTAAACACTTAAACGGGAGGGAAAAGGGGATTGTAACTTTATGCAAAAATGGATTTCTATTGTAAAACGTGATCCTAAATTTGGGTTAATTTAAAAAAAATTTTGACAATACAGACTTTGATATGTAAATTAGATCAGATTAAGGATTCATAGAAAAAAGGATTATAACTGGTTGAAAGTTTAAAATAATTAAGTTATATACTACGATCGTAGTGCATTATTTCAAAATAAACTTATTTTATCCAAATTAACAATCCTTTTTTCTTTGAAGTCTTTATTCAAGTTTGTTATTATTCTTTTTAAAAAATCTCTTATTTTCCTACAAAAATCCCAATTTTTGGTGTATATCTTTTTTAATTATTTAGCAACTTGTTAATATTTATTTGAATAAATTGAACGTGAGAGATTGTTAATTAAAATATATATATA
Source organism: Listronotus oregonensis (assembly GCA_019359885.1). NCBI lineage: Eukaryota > Metazoa > Arthropoda > Insecta > Coleoptera > Curculionidae > Listronotus > Listronotus oregonensis. Next base: position 13,691 of record JAHBCN010001168.1, read on the forward strand.
TATATATATATATATATATATATATATATATATATATATATATATATATATATATATATATATATATATATATATATATATATATATATATATATATATATATTTTTTTTAATTTTTATTTATAATAGTATTAAAAATTCTTTAGCAATTTATTTCAATTTAGTCAATTACTGAGTAATATCGGCATTAAATTTTATGAAAATATTGATATTATTGTTATAAGATTTACAAATTAGTTTTACGAAAATCCATGTTCACTTCAGTGTAATATGCGGCTTGAAATTTGTTGGACAACTATAGGATATTATTTTATAAAGTATTTACAAATAATTTTACCAAAAATTACCTATGTGGTAATCAATTTTTAATACCCTGCCATTTAGGCAAGTTTAAATTCACATTTTTAACAGGGTATCCAGTAACTTTAGAGAAAAAAAAGTTGTGGTCATGACTTTTTAAATCCTCGGGAAATCGCCAAAATATAGAGCTTTCGAGCTGAGGAATAGAGAAAAGTCGCAGAGGAAAAGTCTGGTAGACTCGTCGGAACAAAGTTCCTCACAAATTATAAGGTAGGTGGTAATTAATTTGCCAGGGGGGGCTGTACTGTGGACTGTTATCTCTGTTACATTAATAGAATCCAAAAGGGCAAGATAAATTCGTTAAGGATGTATTATTTAAGTTTAATTTTTTTTATACAAACAGCGCTTATAAAAAGATACTTTTTTTTGTGATACAAAATCTTAATTGGCCTTATGGATGGATTTTTCTTTTAGGATTGGTTTTATTTTATTTAATTAAGTCTAACAAATTATTAGAGTAAATTAGAGAATGATTCTGAAAGCTCTAGTCATTCATTTTGCACTTTTCTGCATTCTGTATTAAGATAATTCATCCAGCTAATTCCAGATCATCCAGTCTACTTTTTACTAAAAGGCGACAAAAGTCTTTTGTTGCAATTTGAACGTCGCGCCGTAGTGTTCATTTGAAAACAGTGCATCATAGTTTTTCTTCACTGTTGTTACTATAGTTACGTTTTATTGTTAACCTGCGACAATTCGTGTTGTTTTTATACAAAGTACCATACTTTTAAGTTAGCATTAGGTGTTATTTGTACCACTCAAAGTTATTCAATTTTGCAGTGCACTTGCTATAAATAAATACACTAAAAAATCAAAAGTAACAGTTAAATATTAGAAGTACTAATAATGCCTAGGAAACTTTACTAGGTATTGCAAGCATGCAGGAAACAGATGTGTCTGGTATTTATCCTTTTCATTTTGCAGTAGCTAACTTGAAGTTATGTCATTTATTACATCAAAGTTTTGAAGGTTAATACGTTAAGTTATTTTTAAAACGAAGAATATGTAGATAAGTAAATGCAAATACCGTTTAATTACATTACATTACATAATTACATTAAGAATATTAACGTTTTCAATGCTTATCACCGCACTATTAACATTTTCATGAACCAATATTTTTTTCAAGAAAATATCTCCAAAACCAGAATTTTATATAAAGTGACAGTACCTCATTGTCATTATACTTTATACGCTCTGTTCGATTTTTGTAATAGTATTTTATATAATCAGTTCGGTAACTAGTTTTTTAGCGCACGCAAGCAAAGTTTACATTCCAAACCATGCCTAGGCAAGTTTTGCATTTACTTAAGGGCGCTAAAAACCATTACCGCATGAGATATGTACACTATTTTATCCACAATTGTGGCACTTTAAATCAGTTTTAAATGAATTATTCTTTTTTTAGAAAAATTATTTCAGTGTCTTCAAAATCTGAAAACAAATACAAAATTACCAAACATTGTTGTGAATAGTGTTTTTTGTGAGGTTTATATAACAATAACAAATTTAGGTTCTCTAATCTTGCCTCTGTTAACTCAAGAGTAAAGTCAAACCGAACATGGATTCAGTACGCGAGAGCTTAAAAAAACGGAAACTTCCAAGACGATATGGCAAATTTTTATTGCTGCAAAAGTTTAGTGCTTGATGCGGGAAAGAATATCATCGATTTATAATATAACTGTAGAGTTTTAGCTTTCTTAGCTTTTGTATTATTAAATTTTTAGGGTATAGTCTGTCTCAAAGTATACCGTGTTAGCTCTTGCCTTCATTTATGGATTATACCTGCCGACAGCAATAAAACTGCGGATCGGTAGATATAAGATTTATAATTTATTGTTTAATTAGGTAAGTATAATCTTAAAATTACATTAAGAAATTAAATATATGCAAAGTTTTAATAAATTTATAACTGCATTATCTATAATAAATTCCATTTTTAATCTAAATATCTAAATCTAATTATGTTTCACTATCAGAGTCATCATTGAGATTAATTACAATAGGATTTATGTTGTTTTGGATAGAAATGTAAGAGTCCTCAATTTTTATAATGTGCTGTAGTGAATTTTTCCAGCTCTCAATTGGTATGTTAGTAATTACATTTTTTATCAAATTTATAACACTGGGACTTAAAGTAGGTGTAACATTTTCTGCTCTGATCTTTGATTTTACTTGGTCCCACAAATGCTCTATGGGGTTAAACATACAGTGATACGGAGGAAGCCGTAAGACAGTATGCCCAGCCTGTTCAGCCAAATTATCACATACATATTGATTTTTAATTGCATATGAATTTAGGACTTCCAAAAGATGCGTTTTTTTGTAACTAAATTCAAAATAAATTTCATTTTCTAACAAATATTCCTGGATTTCAATTTTTGAACTTGATGAAGCTGGTGCTTTGTGTAGCAGACGGCTGTGGTAGCTTGCGTTATCCATGACAATAACACTGTTGTTTGGAATAGTTTTTAAAAGATAATTTTGAAACCAGTTTTCAAAAAGTTCTGCACTTGTATCCTCATGATAATCCAAGCTAGAATCCTTAATATTCTTTGCAGACTACAGCAAGCAGTTTGGGACAAATCCGTCTTCTGAACCAGCGTGTATAATGGTAATGCATTTTCCTTTATTTGAAGGTGCTTTCGTCTGACAGTTTTGACTGGAATCAACCCATCATTTGGATACTGTGTCGTGTGTATCGAACCATATTTCATCAAGGCAAATTATGGATCTGTTTTCTAACCCATATCTTTTAATTTCTTGAAGGTAATTTAATCTCCAAGTGCGTAATCTGTGCGATTCCATTACTACTTGTCTTTTGTCTATTTTGCGGTATTTAAATCCCATTTTACAAACAACTCTATGGAGGGTGGCACGGCTAATATTTATATTGGTTTCGTCTTCGTCTAGCTTCTTTTTCAGTTTATCCAAGGTAGGAATAACTCCGCTTTCATAAAGACAATATATTTTCCTTCTTATTAGGTCCTGATCACTATTGTCTATACGGTGAGATTGAAAATCACTACGTTTTTTTCTTTTGTTCAATTCTTCACTAATAATAATATTCCTTATCGATGATATTGGAGTTTTTGTAAGTAGACAGGTTTTTTTTTAAACTTCTTGTTTAATTAGACCTCTACAGATTAAAGTTTCATACACATTTTTCACAACCTGTTTTGCATCTAATGACAAATGATTTCGACGCGACATAGTTATATTCTCGTAAAACAACTTTTTCGAAACGCACAGTAAAAACGGTTATTTAACACTGCCCCTAAAATATTAGCCAAAATATTTATATGCGCAATGGTTAATACTCAAGAAATACCTGGCCCACCCCTGCCCTTACGAACAAATGGGTTTACCCAATAACAATAGGTAATAAAATCGTTAAAGGTTTATTGGGGTATGGTCCGCCAAAAGCCATAACGATATACTTTGAGACAGACTATAATTCTAAATTTTTAAGTTTGTTTTAGTCTGAATAAAAATTGTTGTGCTCACCAATTAAGTATTTTTAATAATATTTTCTAAAGTTTTAAAAAAGACAAATACTAAACAACAAAATCGAATTCTGCAGGCACTGTCACTTTATCGCACAAGTGAGGTAAAGTGACGCAGTAGAAGTAGTGCTTGTAACTCTATTTACCGCACTGTTCTAGATAAAACTAAATAAGTACAAGTTCGTAAAAAAATACCACGGTAGGTTCCCCAGAGCCCTTTCTCCCGAGCCGCCTTTAAGTCCCTGAGATATTGGCCAAGGAAAAATAGAAAAATGTCCAAACTGAAGTAGTTATTTAACTTTTTTTTGTAAACCTGTTAATGCCAAAAAATTGGTTTATTTATTAAGAAAAATATACTCAGGTATATCTAAGAATTATTAAGCATTTTTTTTTTAAATTTGCCTCCGATACCTATTAAAGAGACTTCTATTTAATTTCGATACCTTTTCTTATTCAAATAGTTTACTAAAGTTTTTTTGAAATCTGTTTACAGAAGATAAAATAAAACTTGTAAGAAAAATTGTTACTTTCAAAGCAATATAAACCCTGAGATCAATCTTGTTTTATAGTTTATTTAAATGGAATACCCTGAATACATTTTTATAGAATGCCTGAAGAATTATGACAATACAATAACCGATATAATCTTTCATGGCTCCAACATTAAGATTTATTACAAACCTTTTAAAATTATTTTATAAGTAATATTTCGGAGAGAAATACGATTTTAGTTTTGCACATTAAGTAAAAATTGCCTGGTTATGATAGCCCAAACCTTTTTTGTCGAGGAGCTCTGTCCATATTTAAGAACACATAAAGCCCCATTAAAAAAAATAAACAAGGAAAATTTCTAAATATATCATTATATAATCATATCATTTTTAAAAATTTTTTCTTCTCAACAGGAAGTTTAAAGGATATGCATTTTGCAACATCCTTTTAAAGTCGTTCTTGTTTTTTACCGCTTTTGTGTGTAGCAAGAGTATTAGGTTTACAGACGTCCTAGAATACATATATTCGGTATTCTATTTATAAGTCATTCGATCGACCACCGGCACCACAGCTCGGCTATTGTAATATAAGGCCAAAAGAAATACAGTAAAACTTGTGTTAACGGACACCCTTTTATATCGGCCACTTTCAAGCTAACAAAATTCTACTTTATAGGAAATTCCATATATAAATACCCTTAGATAATGGACACACTTATAAAACAGACACGGCCAGACAAATCTCAATTTTTATAACCTATTTCAGGTAAATCAACCTTTTATATTGGCCGGAATTTCTTTGGGCTAATTTGTATTTTATTATTTTATGATTGTATTCTGCAAATTTTAAAGGTGAAAATACCCAACAATAATATTTATGGCCAGGTTCAAATAGCATTAGTGGCTATAGGGGATTATCTTCACATTTTATTTTTAGTTGTGTCTTAAATCGATAAGAATAAAGTTATCGTGTTTGGAATCGAAGAGTGTTTAATTCATGTCCCTAAAACGAAAAGGTTTGTCGCAGAAAAAAATTTATGTTATCGCGGAAAGTGAAAAGTACGCCTTGGGTTCGCAAAAACTGGCTAATATTATCAGAAATAAAGCTGAACTAAAACAAATGTTTGAAGAAGGTGTTAATTTAGAATAAAAGAGGAAACTCCCGAAGTCGGGAGAATTTGCAGTAAGTCAAGTTTTCTACAATTGATTTTGTAAAGCAAGAGGTAAAAATGGTCCAATATCTGGACAGTTAATTAAACAAAAAGCACTTAAGGCAGCAAGCAATTTATGAGTGGAAAATTTTGTAGCCTCGAACTGTTACTGTGGTAATACTGGCCACCCTTCTATAAAGACCAATTATTTTTAATTTTATGGTGGCCGTTATAGATAAGTTTTACTGTAAATATAGAAGTGGAATTAGTCACAGGGTACACGTATAACATATGGCAAACACTACAATGTAGAAATGCGAGATCCAGTATTGAAATATAGACAATATTAATAAGCCGGAGGATAAAACGAGCTGTAATATTTGGTGTCAGAGACGAATCTATGTAGTCAAATAATGTAATGATCCTTTATCACGTTACATTGGACTGTAAGTTTTTAAAAATAAAATTTTGTGTTTAAAAGACTGAATAATAAAAATTTAATATTAGGTAATGGTTTTAGTAAAAATATTAACATGAGAAGTTATTTTTTTGTGATAATGTATATTTTACGGAACATAATCCTTATTCTAGACAGCTGGGCACGTACTAGAGCTTTGTAGCTCATCATAAATGAATATAAAAAAAGTGTTGGGCCCAATACGAATTTGAAATTTTTTATTTAAATACCAATTTTCCGTTTAGTTCTTTGTAGAAAGTCCTTGCTGAAACATTGGTTAAGAATGTAAATTAAAGTTCTAGGAAAAGATCTGTCTTTGGCCATAGGTTAACTTTCCTGATCAAAGAAAAAAACTTTAGTTGATACTAGTGCTATAAAAATCTACAAATTTAATATTTAGGTACAGTCATAATGCAAATTGTATATGTATAAAAAAAATATTCTTCAGGGTTAAATACATTATACCTTTTAATCTTAATCGGTTTTAATTAAACAAATTACCTTTTTTTGTTATATATTAACATATAAAAAAACATTTTTCAATCTTGGAATTTATCCTATTGGTTATGTCAATAAATAACAAGTTATTTATTTAAAAAAAAAAATTTTTATAATTTAAATTTTGTTGTGTTAAAGCGACCGAAATTTAATAGCACGGCGAATTAAATTTGCCGTCATTATGCTCCTTTAAAATGACTACATTTCGCAACATAATTATACATCTGCCCCTCAAACGACGCTTCGAATTGTTTTGTCTCAAAAAGTTGTGTGGTTAGTGCGCTCTTGTCAGTGTCGGTTCATATTGGAAAAAATCTTTGATTGATTTATATTGTTTTCCAACAGTTTTATTGTACAAAAGACCTTGTATATTATTCGTCGTTGATTAGATTCAACTAAACAGGGAAAGATGGATATCCAACATCTTTGTAACACTTTTGGAAGGCGGGGGGTTATTTAAGGAACGAATGGACTATTATAAATCGTTAGTCAAGTGTCCCCTTTAAATGCTAAGAATCTTATTAATCTCTTAAATTCAAAACCTTTTAAAGATGTCACACAAGTAGAAAGACGTCCACCTAGTAGAGCTAACACTCAAAAGTATTGAAAGATGGTTAGCATTTAAGTATTAGGTACATAGCAAAAATTGACATTTTATTAAAGAAATGTTTTATGTTCAATTGGTTTTGTATGTATTTATATTATATTTGCAATGATAAAATCATATGCATTTAAATTGATTAATAAATTTTATGTATAGTTAAATAAAAATATATAAAATCAGATTTGGCCCTACGGCATAGGGTAAAACATTGCGTGGGATGGGATTTAAGGATAAAGGGGATAAAGGGTATTTCCACCTACATCTAAATTATAAAATCAATGGTAACATTTTCTACAAATAAATAAATGCCGTTACACCCCCGCAATTTTATCAATTTTGGCGGTACAATAACCCGCATTGTGTTCTAACAAAAATAAGTACCAAATAATTAATTCATTAAAGGAATCAACTTACCATTAAATAGTCTTGTATCAGCCAAAACGCGTTCACAACAAGCAAAAGCAATGACAACGCATATTATAAATGAAAATTTCATATTGGTTTGCACTTTTTTCACTCCATATGTTTTCAGATCTTGGCCATTTTTCTGACTAATCAATAGGAAACGCCGCATGCGATTGGCAGTTGCCAGTGACGTCACTGGGAAAAGCTCCGTTTTCCCGACAGTCTTAAGCGAGACCTTTCATTGACTAAATTTCGTTCTTGTGGAACACGAGCGCGTTTGTAGTAATAGAACATGCGCTTCGGGATACCAGGGTTGTTTAAAATATAGCCGGAAAAACTTGATCTTGCACTCTAATGCCAGTAACGTATTCAGCAGGATATGTCCATTCATAAGTAAAATACTACAGAGATTGCCATGTTTTATTTATGAGTTATATTTCCCGACATTAAACCATATTCTGTGTGAGTCTATAGATATTTGGACTTATCGATTTTTCTCCCCATTCATTTACTGAAATGTACGTCTAAAGTAGCTAGTAAGGAACATAATTTTAATTTTTATATATATATATATATATATATATATATATATATATATATATATATATATATATATATATATATATATATATATATATATATATATATATATATAAAACAAAAGGTGGAGTTTCTTTGGGTATAGAGGCTCCTTAATAAATGAAAAGAAAAAATAAAATATCCTGGTAGGTATGATCACTAAGGTTGGTTGTTTTAAAATTACGAGGCCTCCAAGTAAATGGATAACCCCGGGTCCGGCCAATCCGATTACACGTGTTTCACCCTTTTGGGGAAGGTCACACTGAATGTAGGCCGTAGACGGTTCTTTCTTCGGAGGTCTTCTCTGGCTTTAGGTGCTAAAAATCGATTTTTTCAATACATACTTCAAAAATTTAAATGCAAACCCTGTATATTTTTTTTGAAATTTGATTCTACGGGTCAGTCCTGATATAAAATCTGATAATATCCTATACCTATCTTTGTTAGTTTTTGAGAAAATGGCGATTGAAGATGTCCAAACGACCGCATATTATGCAGTTATAGGGGAAACAAATAAACGTTAGAAACATTTAGAAACATTTAATATTTTTTTATTTAATTCTAAATTATTTTTTAAATAACTACTTAAATGAAAAAAAAAAAAAAAAAACAAAGAGACGGCCTGAATTATTTTAGGCTTATTAATTTTCTAACATTTATTTGTTTTCTCCTATAACTGCATAATGTGCGGTCGTTTGGACATCTTCAATCGCCATTTTCTTAAAAACTAACAAAGATAGGTATAGGATATTATACAGATTTTATATCAGGACTGACCCGTAGAATCCAAATTTCAAAAAATATATAGGGTGTTGCATTTAAATTTTTGAAGTAACTTTGGAAAAAAAATCAATTTTCGCAGCACTTCCGGTAAAGCCGGAAGTAGTTTTATTATGACCTCCGAAGATAGAGTTTTGAGAAAAAATTAAATTAAACATAATAATTTTTTATATCATTTATTTGTTTTCCCATAAAACTGCATAATATGCGGTAGTTTGGACATCTTTAATCGCCATTTTCTCAAAAAATAGCGCAGATAGGTAAAGGATATAATATACATTTTATATCAGAAATGGTTCGTAGAATCCAAATTTTAAAAATATACAGGGATTCATTGAAAAAAACAAAGTTGATGTCGTTTCCGGTTAAACCGGAAGTCATAGAGACATGTTATAATATCCAAAATCAGCATCTTATGATATATTATAGAACCCGGTATATATATATATATATATATATATATATATATATATATATATATATATATATATATATATATATATATATATATATATATATATATATATATATATATATATATATATATATATATATATATATATATATATATATATATATATATATATAAAAATTTAAATCAAAGAAATATTCTTTTGTGTCATGGCATAATTTAATCAATGTATATGATATTATCTTTTTTTATTCCAAAATTTGTTGCATTAAACATATTTTCTTTACTTTAAATGGGATTTTTTATTTATTGAAATAAAAACTTTATTTGATACACTGAAGAAAAAATAAATAACCTTTAAAATACAACAACATAAACTTATTTGAATCGACGAAAGATAAGTAAATAAAAAAAAAACAAATAAATAAAACCAAATAAATATTTATTAAGGATTTCTTACTTTTTTTTAGTGTAATAATCAAAAATTATCACCCTAGGCAGGTAATTAGATTTTCATTTTTAAGGGTACTTGGCTACAAAATACAAAAAAATTAGTCTTGGAAAATTACTGTACATTTAATAAAATAAATTTTATTATATTTCTATTACGTTTACTTTAATTAGTATGTAGTAAAAAAACCTAATACTTTGCAAACAGCTTAAAAATAATTTGGTAATGAAGTTTGGTTAAAAATTATTTTATACTTTCAAGTTTGCACCACCCCATTTTTCCCTACAAAAGTAAATAGCGTGGGAGGGTATATTGTCTGTACTCACACGAGGCATCACGTCTACAGTAATTTTTTTTATTGTATTTTTGCGTTCTCGCAGCTTAAAAATATTGTAAATTTAATATTAATAAAAAAACTATTTTAAAAAATATTATTTTAAAGCAAATGCAAAGTAGTGTGGTTGATGGGTCATTTTATAATAATTTAAAATCACAATCACACGAGCAATTAGTAATGCTTTTTACCCTGATATTTTTTATACGCCCCTCGTAAATTAAACATATTTATCATGCGGAGCGCTTCGCTATTCCATGATAAATTATCGCTGTTTTAAAGTTGATTGTAGGGTACATGACATAAATTTATTTGCATATATTTATTTTTGTAATTAAATATGGAGTGGAAGTTCACGAATTTTGGGAATCTTAACGCTATTAGATTAATATTATTCATCTGGAAAATAGAAAGCATTTATAGAGTTTTATTGTTCCTTCTTTTTTTTTATCTGTTTACAAGATCAGGGAATTTTCAAATTATAGTTTAAAAGAAAAATGTTTTTTATTAATAATAATTTGCTGCTTAAGACCGCTTGGTCAAGAAAACCTTCCACCATAGGTAAGGAACTTGCAAAGACTTGCTTTTTAGATGACATCTATAAAATTTTGGGTTCCTAAAGAGCCTAAAACGCTTTTTGACATTTCTATTAGGTTAGCAGGGGTAAATTAGCAAAACTCGATAAAAAAATCACTAAAATTTGAAGCTAATTTGTTGCTAAATGAGAATTTTTTTGCTCAATTTCAAAAAATCGAAATTACTGCTATATTGGTATAAAGATAGAAGGAATTTTTATAAATCGTTAATAACATGTCGACTGTATCACATGACACATGCTACCTTGAAGTTCATTTTTCACCACGTTATCAACGGCTGTGATCTTGTTGCAGAGTATCAGCAACAAAATACCTTGCTAATGATACACCTTTTTTTATTATTTATTTTTAATTGTCCCGTTACATGCTACCTTTAACTTCATGTTTCACCATGTTATCAACGACTGTGATTTTGTTGCTGTGCAGGCAAGTACTCAATTACTCCTATAGTACCAGCAACAAAATAGTTTCTAATTTTTCGTTACATGCCACTTTAAACTTTATTTTTTAGCACGTCAACAGCAGCTAAAAATTTGTTGCTTGCAGGTTAGCACTCAATTGCTCCTATAGTACCAGCAACAAAATAGTTTCTAATTTTCCGTTACATGCCACTTTAAACTTTATTTTTTAGCACGTCAACAGCAGCTAAAAATTTGTTGCTTGTAGGCAAGCACTTAATTGCTCCTATAGTACCAGCAACAAAATAGTTTTAATTTTCCGTTACATGCCACTTTAAACTTTATTTTTTACACGTCAACAGCAAAAAATTTGTTGCTTGAGGCAAGCACTATTGCTCCTATGGGCCCCAGCAACAAAATATTTTTAAAATTTTGAATCCACCTTTTTTTTGGTTTTTTTTTAAAAATTTTTCCTTAAGTACCGAACTATTTTTACCCCCGTTTTAATTTTAAAATTTTTGGGTCGTTAAACTGCTTAAGTCAAACTATTTTTAATGATCAAAAAAAATTAAAAAAAACTTATATTTTGATATTTCTAATTTATAGCAACAAATTAGCAACAAAATCGTGTGATACAGTCGACAGGTAATAAACGATTTATGAAAACTCCTGCCATCTTTAAATCAATATAGCAGTAATTTCAATTTTTCGAAATCGGCTTAAGCAACAAAATCCTCATTTTAGCAACAAATTTGCTACAAATTCCAGTGATTTTTAAAATCGAGTGTTATTAATTTACCTCTGCTAGCCTGATAGAACTCTTTTTAACTGCACTTTTTAGACCAAGAAGCTCTGTATATGCCCACAGACATTAAAAAACAAATAGGTCTGCTGACCTAAGCAATATTGTTATTTTACTATTTTTGTACTCGGCTTAGTCTAAGAGAAAAAGTTTTGCTGCCTTAACTTCCTTGATCGGACTCCTACTTATATTTTCAATACTCTTAATAGGTATTTTAAATTACAAGAAATACATAGTTATTTTGGACGGTGCTGTTAATATAAATGGACACCGATCAGGCGAAAATAAAAAACGTTGCCCATTTGGAGATATTGCCACCTATCCATCAAAGAAACGTAATAAAAGTCTTAAATTTTTTGACAGTGTCCACGACGCTGTCAAAAAATCTGGTCTTGTCATTATAATACTTTGTCCATACACACATACTATTTTAACTTCTATTCGAACTAAGTTAAAAAATAAAATAATTTGTTAGAGAGGATTAAACAATTTAGAATGGATGAACTTGCACAAGGGCAAATATTTTAAGCGTGCTTAACCTCCCTTATACATTTCCTTATTTATGTTTTTTGTTAAAAATAAAGGTATTTTAAGTAGCTACGTACAAAAAAATAACGTGAGTTTCTTCCACTTTTAAATCCCCTTTTAGCCATAGTAAAGATCAGTCTTAATATTAAATTGGATATAGTTATTTATAATTTAAATAAATAACCTCATACTTATGACATCAATATTTTAATATTTTGAAACCGCGAAAAGGTAACTTCTGGATAATTGTTCCATTCACCCGAGGGCTGCACCGCGCCTCTTTTTTAATTACCCATCGTACTGAAAGTGCGCCAATAAAAAATTACTTTGCCCTGTGGCATTGAAAGAAAGTATAGGATCACGTCTACAGTAATTTTTATTTTACATGTCTATATTTTTCTTTGAAATTTAGTAATTAGAGCGAAAACTAAATTTTAACTGTTTTGTCCCATAACTGGTATGCCAAAGTACTAAAATGGTGCAGTCGTAGAAAAAGTATAGTATACAACCCATTTGATATTTTTCACACTCATGTGACAGTTTAGTGTCATATGGGTGTGACAAACTGTCACACTCGTATTTTCAACCATTTGTCACACCTGTCATTTGATTTTAAAATGGTTGCCAAAATCGATTTTTTTCCCAAAATTTTAGTAGGCCATGATGTGAGAATTACAAATTATCAGCTTGTAAAAGGCATTGAGATTGAAAAACAAGGTGTAAAAATATTTGTGAATTTGTTAATTTTAATCTAATTAATAAGAGTTAGGAATATACGTTAATTTTTAAAATTTAATAAATATATATAATTTAACCCCTAATACCTCAAAATCCAAAATAGGAAACTTCAATTTGTTTTTAATGTCACTTAAGATCAAACATTTACTATTTCATATAATTTATCAGAACTAGTATAAAAAACTGTTTTTTTTTAAAAAGAAAATTTAAATTACACCCATAAATTTTAGCACCTTTGTGTTATAGGTTTAATAATTAAATTTTTTCAGTGGTCTTTTTGGGGTTTCCTTTTTGTTATTCCTATGCTGAGGTATTATACTGCCTACTTGGCGCATTATCGTTACCTTTACTTATACTTAATATAAGGATTTGCGGATCAATGTAGATATGTATAATTTTGCAATTTTGGTAGAAAGATCAGTTGTGCATACCAATTTGAATAAATTACATGAAATAGTAAATATTTGATCTAAAGTTAAATAAAACAAAAATTGAAGTTTTCAGTTTTGGATTTTGAGATATTAAGCGTTAAAAAAATACATTCCTAAAATTTTAAAAATGAAACTTTATTTTTAACTCTTATTAATTAGATAAAAAGAAACAAAATCACAAATAGTTTTACGTCTTATTCTTCACATCTCAACGCCTTTTACATGCTGATAATTTGTAATAAAATTGTCACGTCATGGCCTACTAAAATTTTGGAAAAGAAAACGATTTTGGCAGCTATTTTGAAGCACATGATTGAAAAGTGAATTTTAAGGCGAATTAGGTAGGCTAAAAATATATACAGGGTGCATTTAAGATTTAAAATTTAGGGTTACTTCCGGTTAAACCGGAAGTGAAAAAAATGGTTTTAGTTATGCATTAAAAGCGTGTCCTTGTGATAAGTGCATCACCTAAATTTATTCTTATAAATAAAAAAGTTATGATCTGTTACATGTTCGCTGTGTCACCCGGTATATATCTTTAGTTACTTTCTTCGTAATAGTATTCAGAAATTTACAAACCCGTACAACATCCATTTATAGGCATTTTATAGATACGTTAAAAAATATTGTAAAGCAATTTAAAAAAAAATCAATTAAATTAAATTATTTTTTGGAATAATAAAAAAAAACAAAATTCTTTTCCGCAAGTAAACAGCATAAGTGAACAAGACTTAAAATTAAATTTTTGTTTGTATACCGTTTTAGACAAAGTGCTTCTTAAGGCCACCTTTGTGATTTGCTTTTCACGGTTTAACAAGATTTGGCTTGGAATCTGGTTAAAAAAAGTTTTAATACCCTTCTGCTGTACTTTATTCGTTAAGTAACGATGGTAAAACCTGTAAGAATATTTTCTGTAGAATCGTTATCTACCTTCAAATCGGAGACACTTAGCATTATCTAGGGTAAGAGGAAAATTATGTAAGGACTAAATTTTTAAGTTTTTATTTTCTTGGCGCTTTTAGATTATGAAAAAAATTATTCTTAAGAAAAAAATCATGTCTGTGGGTATGATGGTAGGCGATAGTGTATGTGTGTATAGATAATTTCATTTCGTAGGATTAAAAGAGCATGATGATCCGATTAAACCAAATTTGACACGAAAAATTGGTTGAGTGATAGGTGGTATATCATAAAATTTTTAGGTGATAGAAATTGTAAAAAGCATAGTATTACCATTCTAAATCAAAATGTGATTGTGCTTGACAAAATGTTCATGCAGTATTGAAAAGCAGTTGTCGACGAATAACCGAATTTGGAACAATTGGAAAATTGTTTTAATACTGACAGGTTATCTAAGTCATGGGTGTGTGTTACCAGAATGTTTTAGGGTTCAAAATTAAAAAAATATATATTAAAAACAGATTATGAATATAATAAATACTTGTATTAGGGGATTGCCATATAGATTATTTATGGTATATTCTGATGAATTAGGTTTAGGATAATACAAAGTTTTGTTTTAGCTAAAGAGTAATTTAGATATCACATTTATATCTATGGCAAGCCATTGCTTTAGGGTATTAAAAAATGCAGATTAAAGTTTATTTTCGTTTAAGAATGAAAAAAGCAAATTGGTTAATGTAACCATAGTTACTGACTTTATAATTCAATGCAATACATTTTTTATTCAGGTATGATTCTCGAATGAAAATGAACAGATTTTAGTTGGGTTGGTCTAACCAAATTATGCTTAATGGTGTTTTTTTTTTCAAAGACTGTATATGGAATTGATGTTTTTTGCCATTTTACGTTGCTGTTTTTAAAATTAAAATAATTGCTAATGATAAAGACAGAAATCGTAAACGGGAAAGGACGCAAATTTTACCCCTACTGAAAAAGAGCTTCTCATATCATTAGTAGAGAATTACAAAGACATTTTAAAAAATAAGAAAAGAGATTGTTCAAATAATATAAAAGAAAAAGTCTGGGGGAACATAAATACAAAATGAAAATTATTGTATGAAATGATTTTTAGTGGCGCAAACGAAGAATTAATATGTATTAATACGGTATGTCGAGATAATTAGAGTTTTTTAAAAGTTCATATTTGTCTGTAATACTTAGAAAGTAAGCCTAAAAAATTTAAACGGTTTTATCCAATAACATTTTTCTATATTTTAACTCACCTAACCTCACTTTTTGACATTTCATATCACATTTTTTAAATTTGTCGCCACCATAGCTGTCACGTGACAACTGTCAAAATATTTTTAGTATCTCAATAGCCAAATAATCCCCGTCTGATTCAAACTTTATAGATCATTGTGTACAAATATATGTTTTTTACTAAATGTTTTATTATAGCTAAATTGGCAATATACAATTATTTTACTTTATATTCTTATTGTAAAAATAGTACAGGAAATGAGGCGTTTTGGCTAGGAATTTGTTTTCCCTGCATGGATTTACCTGAAATGTTTACAGAAGGTAGGAAATAGCCCAAGAATCAAAGTTTATATCATGCCGAGGTGTGCTTTTATCATGGGGGTGGAAATGTTTTATTACATTTTAACTACAGAAATCGATAAAGAAAGTAATTTTAAGTAAAAAATGTTCTATACATTTTTTTCGTAAAACTAATATTTTTCGAGTTATTCGCGGCTGAAACTAAAAGTTTTTGGACGAAAAAATCGTCGTTTTTAATGGGGTTTTTACGAAAATTTTATCAAAAAACCTATAGAAAGCAAAATTGTAGCTTATAAAAAAACTAGAAAAAAATGTAATTTTTATAATGTCTCTACAACTAATACAGACCGAGCTACGGCTTATTAATGGTTAGCTTTTGTTCGTCAAATGCTAAATTTGAAAGATTTAAAGTCAAATAGCGGGACAAGTTTGAATTTTTTAAGGAAAAATATAAGGTTTTTTTAAAGTATATAATAAGACCTTTCTTTTAAAAACAAAAAAAATTAGCATGAAAATTAAGCGAGCTGTGATAAAAATAAGGTCGGTTCCTACTTTTTTTCTACGAAAAGATCATTAAAAACAACCCCCTAATTCCCCCCTTAATTAAATTAGTTCTGTACCCTTTTGCGATTCCTTTTATATATGTATTATTAATACATCCTAGAAGTTTAACCAAGTTAAAGTGCTTAATTTTAGAACAATTGGAGCTTAAAGTGAAAAACGATTTTCCGCAATTTCGTAAAAATAGCCATTTTCTTCAAAATAAATCCAACAATACTGGAGATACGGAAAAAAATGCTGAAAAATCGAATTATAACTTTTTTAATAACAAAGACTTTTTATTACATAGATTTTTCTGTACAATAAATATTTGGCCAGATTTACGAGCTAGCACTATCTTATTCTAGCCCTTTAAACTCATCCCATTTTAAAACTAAGGGATTAAAAAGGATTTAATTTACGTAGCCTTGTAGCTCTTAAACCCTACAAATTACTTATTCTTGAAAAAACTTTCTATCATTAAAACTAAAGGAGCTCTGTTTAAAAAACCAATAAATGTTTGTTTTGAAAAATTCGAATAGCCCACTTTGGAGCATAATATTCTATAAAACCGGTATACTTTATAGTTTTACCGGTATAATTTTTGTACGTAATTCTACTTTCTTTTTCTATTTATATCTGTTATGATTGGTTGGTTAAAATATTTTGTTCTACAATAAAAGCGTTATTAAATAATTTTAAAATGAAAAAGAAAAACAATTTTTTTTTGTGTTAAAACATTACAAATATAATGTTAGATATAACTCACAACATAAAAATAGGTTGGTTCTACATATTTAGCTATGATTTTAAATTACATAAGGTCTAATACTATGGTTTTTTAAGTTTTTAGCATAAGAGGTTGAAAGCAACCTAATTCCAAATTTTTATAAAAATTGAAACTGTACAAAAAATACGGAGGTCAAACACCTTTTTTATCCCCATTTACTGTACTAAAAAATCTATATAAACGGTATCCAGCTTAGGCATATTAAACGAAAGATATTATTATTAAAAAGCGAAGCAGATGGCAACTTCAAGTTGTACATAAATATTCTTAATTAATCTTACCTAAGGTGATCGATAATTTCGTTACAATTTTTTGTCCCTTTCCAAAGCGATCCAGATAAGTTTCTGATGTGATTAATTTGTTTGGTCGCATGGGTCTTCTACCCGCCTTTTTTTGCTTCAGATAATTTTCTTGTACGACCTTCAATATGTTTTCGCTACATTACTTTCTTACACGCTTAAAGATTTTTAAAGTAAGTTGACTAAAAAGAGATGAATATATTAAAACATTTAAAAGTCTTTGGCAGATTTTAGTAAGAAGAGCCTGATTAAGACAAAAAATATTGAAAAGTTGGTAACGGAAAATTTTAATACCATTTATGTTGTACCAAGGCCTTAACAAATAGCCTTTATTATCAAAAAATACACTTTGTAAAATTATTCGATAAATCACCTTTAAATTTGTCTTCTTACTTAATTAGCATCTGTTTTAACATTCTATGCTTATCGCATTCCATTTTTTTTAGTTACAAAAGAATAGTTTCTTTATCAAAGAACTAATAACTAAATTAAAAGTAAAAATAAATACGGTTGTTTAATAAATAATAAAAAATATAATATTAGACATTCTAAAAAATCTGACATTTTGTTAAACATTCCAAACCGTTGTTAACTTTTATCAATTGCTAAAGTTCATTGCTAAATTTAACAACGCGATCATCACCTGGCCAATAGAGTTTGAAAATATCAAATTCTTTCAAAGGAAGAAAAAAACGAAATATTCGCGGCTTTGTTTTAATTTTATTATGACTTTATTTAAATAAACATAACCAAATGGGTTATTTATTTTCATTGCTACTTCTTCTGTTCTACCAGACAATGTTATTAGATTTACACACCGACGTTTCATATTTGAGCTGCCATCATCAACTTTATTTTTTAAAATACAGCCTTGGATTTTTTATTAGGGAGTTTAAGAGCTTTTAAAGTCCCAAAGCCAATAATGTATCGCACTTTAAATTCACATTATTGGTATTTTTCATAAGAAATCTTGTGTTAAAGAGACAGAGAATATATTTTTAATTGGATTAAAAACAAAAACCTTTTTTTACGCATTAACGGATTGCGTAAAGAAAGCTTAAAAACTAACATAAATATGGATTAATAAATAATATAATTAGGGTGTCAACCCTCAAACCCTTGGAATAATTAAAACAACATATATTTTGTTCAAAATTACACAACATACATCGAATCATTTTTAAAACATTTATTTTTTGTATGATGAAAACATAAATAAAAGTTTTTTTTACGAATCCAAGTTAATAGTTGTATGGGACTAGATTTGAAACAAATAGAAAATTTCACATTATCATTGTAATTTTTTCTGTTTTTACAGATTTTTAATTTGAAGGTTAGTTTTTACACAACAATCATTACCATTATTTTTTAAAATACGGCCGTGGATTTTCTTATATTCGATCTTAAAAACTTCTGATGTGCCAAAAAAATAATTTATCGCGCTTTAAAAAAAAACAATTTAATCATTTTCTGGTAAGATCTTACCAAAAATCTATTCTCTGTCTCTCTCTAACACATAATTTCTTATGAAAATTGCTATTTATATGAATTTTTCCAATAAGTGCGATACATCATTGGTTTTAAGACCTTAGAAGCTTTTAAAATCAGTAATAAAAAATCCAGGGCCGTATAAAAACAACAAAGTTGATGATTGCAGCTTAAAGACAAAACGTCGGTGTCTAAATCTAATAACACTGTCTTGTAAAACAGAAAAAGTAGCAATGGAAATGTATAAATTATTTTTTAATCTATTTAAATAAAGTTATAAAAAAATAACAATGAAATCGCGAATATCCGTTTTTTTTAAGTCCTCGGAAGTATTCGAAATTTTTAAACTTTAAAAGTGGCATTTTGATCAGCATCAAATTGCGCAACTTTGCCTTAATTTAACCGGCCCCGTATCCCTTCAAGTTTCCGAGATCCCATTGATGAGGCTTGAATTTGGGACACCCTGTATACCCAAACAATTTGTGCATTCCACTTAAATTAATACAGCTAAAAATACACTGCTATTTGTCTTTTGCTTTGGATGACTAATTGCATTTATTTTTAAAATTCTTATCTTTGTGTAGTATATTTAGAAAATACAATTACCGACAGGGAGTTGTGGTTTATTTCATTTTCTCGATCTAAAAGCTTTTTCAAACGGTTCACTGGATAATAATAATTATGGTGTCTGCTTTCCAAGATAGTAACTACTGGTTCATATTGAGTGCTATTTTCCACAAAAAAAGAGTTAATTTAAGTCTTATCAAAATTGTTCAAAAATAATTTCTATACTTAAATGCAATAGTATACAGGCTGTTACAGAATAAGATGCTGTGTTAATCCTTAGGTGATTTTAAAAAGAAAAGTTTAAATAAAGCTTTGTCCTAAACCCCTTAACTTTTAAGCTACAGGGTGTTAAAATCTTAAGAAAAAAATCGTTTCTTTATCATAACTTTAATAACTTCCTAGATATGTTTATGAAATTTAGCAAACACCCTCTGAGTATTAACAACCATTTTTTGATGTAGGAGATTTTTTTAAAGTTTAACCAGTGGCGACCGTAATATTATATACGCCACTGCTTTTCCGTAAAATAAAACTATTTTTATAATCCCCATTCATTTTAGGGAAATTTGATTTCTTGATTTTTTTTAAATAGTAAAAACATTTTTATGCATGGTCAATTTATTAGTAAAAAAAAACTTATTGAGTCTCGTACCCTTTAAAAAATACCTGAGTATTTCTGATAATGTCACAACAAGCTATTATGCGGTTTCTCAACTCCTCTTCGGTATGTACTGGAATGCTGTAAACCAGCTTCTTAAGATGTCTCCACAAGGAAAAATTCGAGACTGTTTAAATCTGGGGATCTAGGTGGCCACAATTTTGATCCTCCACGCCCTATCCAACGATTATTAAAATTTACGTACCTGAAGACTGAAGTTAGCAGTGTGCGCCATCGCCATAAACCACAAACGATGTCGGGTGAAAATAGGGACGTCGTCTAGCAAATTTGGTAAACCCTGTTCAAAGTGACGATAATTATTCATTATTATCAATTTTTCAGGGTTTTCTTCAACTAAATTTAAAACAGCTTCCTCGGTTTCCGGTGTTCCTACAGTATCGTGTGCCCCTTTTAGGTAGTTTTTTGGTTCAAAAGACCCCGTTTCATATAACTTTCTGTGAGTTCCTGAAAACCGTTCGGTCATCCGAATTTATTCTATTTGAAATACGCTCTTGGTATAATCATCTAGCTTTAAATGCATTGCCGTCAGCACGCCCGTACAGGTAATGCATATCAGCAAACTCAGCATTCGTGAAATTTACCATGATAGTTATACGTTTAAAAGGTTTTACGTCGTTAAAATTTATGTTAAGTGAACATCCGTGTACTGAAATAAATATCTGTCAAAAATGTTTGGCATCATTTATGTATTTTGTCACCGCCATGGTTTCCTTAATAACATTGTTGTTTTTCCATGGCTGTCTAGATTTTTTTGTAATAGTTGGTAATAGTTTAGATACTCATGAAATAGGCATATTTGTCGTTTTTGGTAAATATCTTAATATTGGTCCAGAATTTTAATATACTTGTAATAAAGTAATTAATTTGTATTTAAATTCCGCACTAGATAGTGAGATAATATACAGGGTGATTCAATTGAAAATCTTAACAAAAATAGGTTTGAAAGTTGTCATCCTCAGAACCAAATTTGGGAGACCGTCTATGAAATTTTAAAAACTATTTAATATTAAAGTACCGCTGGACTTCTTGAATTAAAGTTCTTATAATGTAATGGTAAAATAATGTACATATGTTTATAAAATAATTAAATTTATTGTTTTTTACTAATAAATTAAAAATGGACATAAAAACGATTTTCTTTCGCGAAAATCGCATGTCGGACAAAAAAAATTGCCGTAAAATAAATGGGGATTATAAAAATAGTTTTTATTTTACGGAAAGGCAGTGTCGTACATATAATTTTTCAAAAATATTTAGTCTACGTCCCTGTACTAATACGTTCTAAGGAACTAATGACTTATATTACTTATGTAAACCTATAAATACACCCATATTTATATTTACCAATTATACCAAAATTTTTACGCAGCCACAATGGCATGTCACATACGATTTGATAAAAGTGAATTCAATTAACAAAAAAGTAATGCACTATTTTAAGCAAAAACATGTTCAGGTAAAAATACATTACATGTTCAATGAGAAGGTTGAAATTTAGTTTCATCGATATATTTTTTAAATATTTGGAGCATAGTTTGATACAGCCATTCGAATACAATTATCCAAATGTTTATCTGAGAGTCCATTGCGGTATTTGTTCTTACTTAACTTTAAGTTGGAGAAAGAAGATTCACACAAATACGTTGAACTAAATAAAGCTTAAACTTTCAAGGCAACACATAATAGAACTGAATATTTGTCTTTACTTACTAAAGCCCAGTTACATTTTGTATTTGAGACTAACGATTTTAAAGCTAAGTCATTTTGAAACGCGATCACTTCCATTTCTGTTGCAGTGATGTCTTCGCCAAAGTTCTTCATAACACAAGTTGCAAACTTTTGTATATCGATTTCCATGAGGGTAAAACAACAAATAGCGTCACTAAAGCAATTCTATTGGAATCCTGGAAACGATTTTTGAAGTTCTCCTTTAAGTTAGGGACTATTTTTATATGGTATGAAGTCAGCAGTCATAGGGTTATAATATATTTAAAAAAATATTTTCTGAAAGAATAGGAAAATACTTGGTTTCTTAGGTTTTGTTCCCAAAACTCAAGTTTTTTGATAAATGCATTAAAATCAGAAATCATTTCCACTAGTTCTTTGTTTTTTTCCTAAAGCTGCAAGTTAAGCTTATTAATTTTTTTTGTAATTTCCACAAGAAAACCAAAATCTTTAAGCCAGATTAAATTTTCCAGTTCCGGGATCGGTTCATCGCGCTGTTTGAAAAAATGGACTATGGCAGACAGGACATTATTGAAATGTTTTAGCACTCGTCCTCTGTTCAACCATCGGACTTCAGAGTGAATAAGTCGGTTTCCGTAATGACAGTCAATTTCATCGGCCAAGGTTTTGAATAGTATTCTTTGTAATGCTTGAGATCTAACCTTGTTCACAATTTTTACCACCAATTTCATAACGTTGTTTAATTTTAGAAAATTTCCACATAATGCTTGCTGATGAATGACACAGTGGTTGGTAATTAAAAAATTGTGGAAAACTTCCATCATTACGACATAGCGCCACCAGACCCTTATCACAACCCACCAAACCTGGAAAACCATCGGTTGTCAAGCCTACCATTTTCGATATTGCAATTTTCTCAAATGAAATAAGATTATGAAATAAGAAAATAAATCCATTCCAGTAATATGTCCTTTTAGTGGAATAAACTTCAAAAGATCTTCTTTAATTGCAGAATTACTAAAAATCATCCTGACCAATAAGGCCACGTGGAAGGTGTCAACCACATCTGTTAATTCATCCAGTTACAGTAAAAAATAAACACAGTTATCTAAGCCACTTCTGAACTGCGAAAAAATATCATTGCTCATTACTTCTACTCGTCTCATCACTGTATTGGCAGAAAGTTGAATAGATTTCATGGCAGACACTATTTCGTCCTTATTTCCAAAGTTGGCAAATAAGAAATCTGCAGCTTCTAAAAACGCCTCTTTTATAATTTCTCCGTCTTCATAGGGTTTCTTTTTTTGTGCAATTATCTGGGACACACGGTCAGATGTTTCAGTTGCAGCCTTATTTTTGTCGACTGTTTTTAAAAATATTGACTTTTGTCCAATTAACTGTTTTTTTTAACTGTTTCAGCTTTTTCTTTCTAATGGCAGAATGTAATGGGGAATGACTTTTCAAAATTCGAATGTAAAGTTTTATGATGTCTTTTAATACGTGTTGGCGACCATTGGTTTAGGCAAACATAAATCCTTCAGGTATATTAAAAATTAAAATAATTAGTATTGTTTTGTTATTAATGTTAATTTTACACTATTACAACACGCGCATTTTCAAAGTTTGGTGTTGGCTTTTTGGCGTCTAAAGATGTATCAGGATGATCTAGGATGCCGGGCATCTAATTTTATAATTAAGTTCCTTGTTTAGCTAAAGAGTCTACCGGGCAAGCAGTAGAAGAAAAAAATTAAAGATTTTCTTATTAGTCAGTCCTTCTACGATTACAAAAAAAAATTAAATTAACTTTTTTAATCAGTTGTTTTTTTTTCACTAGAATGTACAGGGTGTTACATTTTCGACACTTTTGTAGGGGTACCTCCGTAATTTTTAGTGCTATGAAAAGAGTAATATAGGCACCATGTGCTCTTTTTGGGTCAAAATTTTAAAATATTCTCTTGCTGAAGAGATACGGGGAAAAATCAAAAAAATTGTCAATTTCAGAACAACCCTGTATTATATTCTCAGTTAAAAAAATACAGGATAATGTTTTATAAGTTACAAAATAAGATTACGGGGTCAGGTAAAAAAGTTAACGGATATGACCTTATTTTTTTAGGTTGGAACATCCTGTATATTTTCTCAAATAAGGCAAGGAATTTAGTCCAAATACTTTATGGTCGAAATACTCCATGCTGAAAAGTGTTTTAAAGAACAAGAAAAATGTAGATATCGGCAAGTTTTATAAGTTAGCAGCATTTATTAAGAAACAAAATGTAGGCTTTCGGCCAAAAAAGTCAAGGATTTTTTCAAAAGAAGAAATATCTACATTTATTAATAAAGCACCTGATGAAATATATCTTTTGATAAAAAATTGCGACCATTTTCGGACTTGCTGGCGCCTGCAGACGGGAAGAACTCGCAAAAATGAAAACTATCGACATCGAGAACAAAGGCAACCTAATTGTTGTGAAGATTCCAGACGCAAAAAACTATACTTCACGTACTTTTGTCCTGTCTGAAGAGATCAACGACGGTAAGTATTTGTTCTTATATCGGAAGTATACAGCATTACGGCCACCGACAACACATCAACGGTTTTTCGTATATTTTAAAAGGGAAATTTGCACAGAACAATGCGTTGAGATCAATACATTTGGGAAGATGCCTTCTGAGATAGCAGCATTTTTAAAGTTGCCGAATCCAGAGATATATACCGGCCACAGCTTCCGGCGATCTTCTGCAACGTTACTTGCAAATTCCGGAAAAGGACTCATAGATATAAAGCGGTTAGGCGGTTGGAAATCGACAACGGTAGCCGAGGGATACATTGAAGAATCAACAGGCTACAAAAAGGGGTTAAGTAAAAAAAAATTAAACTGTTACAAGCCAAAAACTCTCAAGAAGCCAGTTGAAATGTCCTGTTCAACAGACGCTGTTCAATCAGCTAAAACACAAGATTTCGTCTTAACATCGAGCAGCGAACCATCATCGACGTTCCTAAGAATTCATTTGAAATCGTCCATAAACCTTCAACATGCAACTAATTGTACTTTTAACATTAATATTGTAAATAATAATTAATAATAGTTTTTTTTTGTATAATCAGTTAAAAAAAATTAATTATTTACTTTGGATTTTTTATTTTTACTGAAATATTCGTATATTTCTAATATCATATTCTTTAATAAAACACTCGTAGAAAAAGTATTCGCAAGTAAAAAAAAATATTGTTCCTAATACTTGCGCAAAGTGACTTTTCCGCACTTAAAGCTTAACCGAACTCCGCCTCGCGTCCTTCGTCTAAATGCTTTGGCGTGCGGGAAAGTATCACTTTGCGCACTTATTAGGAAAATAACTATTTTATTAAAACGTATCGAAAAAAATAAGATCCCTTCAAAAACCAACTAATTAACCGGGTTTTAGAAAATGTTAATTTTATGTCGTATCCCATTTGTTTTAATTAACGTTATTTTTTTTAAATGTTTTTCAGGTTTCTACTATATACACTATCGGACATAAGTATTGAAAATTGATAATTGAAAAGTCTGTATAATATTTAACACATACTCAAAAGCCTTCTCTAAACATAACAACTTTATACTGTTAATGTCGATTTCTAGTGACATTCAGACAAAAACTTCTTTGAAGCATGGTTTAAAGAAACACTTTCAGCACCTTACTCCAATCATCAGCAGTCCAGTTGATATGCTTTCGTGCGAATGCAAGTCTGCAGCTCTTGCTGGTCTCCTAGTGTATAACCGAGCCTGCACTAATTTTCTTTGAGTCGGAAGGAAATGTCCATATGGGCTATTTCGGCTTTAATCTAAGGACCTGACTTCCACGGATCGTTTTAAGAAATGCGTTTTATCAACCTGCCTGCGTGTCCATTTGTGTTTCCTGGCCTACCTGACTTGGAAATAGTATCTAAATGATGTCTTTCATTAAAATATGAGATTATCCGTGACACTGTACTGAGCATTAATAAAAACCTTTAAGCAATAGCAGCTTGTTTTTCTCCATTCTAAAAAGCTCTTAAAACTCAGGACCTTAAATCTTTGGATATAGTAATTCTTTTTCCCACTTTCAGAAATACTTTATGAATCGGCGTTAACAAATTTTAAGATGCATACTTGGATTAACTCCCAAAACCACTGCACAAACGCAATAAAATATGTTTTTTGCAATACTTGTGACGCTTATAAAACAGCACACTAATAAACATCAAAGTCTAAAATCGTAAATGCATCCCCATGTTAAAAAGCGGCAATCTAAAAGTTTCCGGCACTTTTTTAAATACGGATGGGCAACAAGCAATATCTCCTTTGATATCAGTGCAATTAAATAAAAAAAAATAATTAAGGGTGCTTTATAAGTGCATCCTACCGTAAAAGCCCACAATTGTGTTTAGTTAGGACGATCGTTGAAGTGTCATGGTCGTCCTCAAGGAGGAAATAAAGCCGAACTAGTTGAGAGGTTAGAAAAATAATTATTTAGATGTATATTATATTACCTTATCGATAGTTTTCTTTTTTACACAACTGATAGGGTCTGGATATTCGGTTGTTGGACTACATTCTCTTTCAAAATGAAATGAACAAATATATGTGTCTTTATTAACATTACAAATTCCTTGGAATCGACCATCACTTCGTCCACAAAGCTTCATCCACAAATCGCATTTAGCACATTTGGGAATTTTTTTAGTGATTTTACTTACTTATTTTAAGGAGTTTTCGGCATTATTTAAAACAAGGTTTTAAAAAACTAATAAAATAATGTATATTCTTCTGAAAGGATTTACCACGCGTATCACTGCGGCATACTCCATATCGAGAACGTTTTTTAGTCCCTTTCCTTATATATGACATCATATATTTTAATTAAAATATTTGTATTATGATTTTATTATGTATGCACAATAATAATTTGAATTGAACTATTAATAAAAAATTAGGTCGTTTTAGCAGAGGTAATTTTAACAGATTTTATATTTACTAGATTTCTGCCCTCCTTATAACCAAGAGCAAATGGTAAAAAATTGAGAGTTTTAAGAATAAGGCGTTTAAAGTTTTTAGTACTTTAAAATGTTTGTAATTTTTTTAAAATGTGTCTTTTAAATTATAGTTTTCTCAACATTTCTCCTTAATAGACCTTTATACTTGTGCAAGAATGTTATATATTGGTTCATTTTTTATCCTAGTCATTAAAAAAAAACTAAATGGAAAGTTTTCTTATTTCAAAATACAGATCAATGTGATTATAAAAAAAGCGAATGTTGCATTATCTACACTTTTGCCGTTCTCTTTTAACAATAATTTATTCCTAACTTGGTAAACGTATTAGTGAAAATAAGAGTATGTTGTAGTATTAGAAGGGTTTATGATATGTATTTTTCCAATATATTTATATTTTTTAACTGCTACATCTAACTAGTATTGTAGTTAAATGTCTTTTTATGTGATTTTGCAAAAACATTTGTTTTTAATTTTTAGAAGTCTTTTTTCTTTTTCCTGTTTCTTTAATCAAGAATTATGAAGCTGGATTTATAGTTTGACGGTGCCGTTTCCGTTCGCCGTTTGACGTTCACAGTTTACAGATATAACATCAGTGTTTCATTTATTAATTTACGTGAGCGGTAACACTGTAAAAATGTTATGAGAATACTAAAAAGATAAAAAATGCATAACATACGCAAATATATTGAAACACATTGCTCTGTTCAGCGACGCGACGGGTTAATCGTAAAAATTCACCATTCAATTTATATCTAATGCATACAAAACATTAAAATATTTAGATGAAAAATTTATGAAGCACGTTTCATATATTATAAATTGTAATTACTGTTTAATCTTAAAAAAAGTAATAAATTTTGCAAAAATGCGTAACTAGTTGTTTTTTTAGACAATGCTTGTTCTTTATTTGCAGTTTGCTTGAGGACACTTATTTTAAAAGTAGTGCTTTTTAAAATAGTTTAAATAAAAAGAAACTCAATTTAATTATATACTTATTTACTTACTCCATTAATGGCTCTATTTATCGTCTGGATTAAATTTGTCATATTATTTATTTGGAAATAATAAAATACCAATGATTTTTTAAAAACTAAAATATATTTTTACATTTTAAAATTATTATCACTAATTTTCTAAGTCATCAGTCGATTCTCCAGCTTCGAGCAACACCCTGTGCTCACCTCTCTTTTTATTTTTCTTTTTTCGTCTATTGACCACCCCATCCTCTTCATCCATCATTCTAACTATGAGCATTTGATCTGAGGTGTCAAGAGGCGCAACTGAAATATCACGAACGGCTCTAAATTTACCGCAATTGTTAAGATGTTCATTTTCCAATCGAAAAAAGTTCCAAATAAATCTCCTAAAATAATACAAGAACTGGTAAACGACCCCTAAACTTTAAACATTAGTGTAAGAGCATAAGATAAACTATATCAGCTTAAAAGTGAATTTATTTAATTATTAATTTATATCTAAATAATGTATATAAACAAGATTTAACTGAGCTAAGAATAACAAAGAACATTATAAGATTAATCAATAAAATTAAAAATTTAAATTTAACACACCTTGCAGAATGCCTGCCAAGCTTAGTCAATAGGACAAGCAAGGACAAATAGGAAAGCATTTTTGTATTTCGTTTTTAAATCTGCTTTCACTACTATCTTACCTAAATACTTCCAAAGGTGCTAAAATACATACAACTGTATTTTCCATTGCAAAACCCATTTCTGTCATTCCTATGAGGAATGCCCAACCAAATCGCAGTACAAGGTCTTCCAGTATGGCAAAATAATAAAATTTCTAAAAAAAATCATAATTTTTTAATTTATGACGTACAGGTATTAAATCTACATAATAAATTAGTTTATGATATACTTTATTTTTCTGGATGATCTTTGAAATATATATTTTTTGGGAAAGACTTTTTATAAAAATTTATTATTTATACAGGGTGTTTCTTTATATTGCGAAAAATTTTACAGGCGCACTCCTTGAGTAACAACACTTTGGACTTTGAACTACGGAGCGGTAAAGTTTAAGGAAAAAAAAACTATTTTATTTCATAAAAGTGGATACACATAGACCCATAAAATTTGGAATAGGTGTTTATATGTTTTAAGGCTTTCTCACAACAATATTTCTAATCATCTGCTATCCTGGGAAAGGTTGATATCTGGAACTCTTAATATTTTTTACTGTATTTATTTCAGGAGCTAGAAATACAATTTAAAAAATGTTTTTTTTTAAGTTTTACTTAATTAGAAACTTTTTTGTCCTGTACACTTTCTTCGTAAAATGTGCTGTTTTTAAGTACAAATTAAATACATGTCTGCAATACACACTGACACTGACAAATGATACTATAAAATGAAGGTTGTAAATATTGTTGTAAGAAAGCCCGGGAAAATACAAACACCTTTCCCAAATGTCAGGCGCCTATGTTTATCCACATATATAAAACAAAATATTTTATTATTTTTTTAAGTTTTTTTGACCCTTCAGTTCACAAGCTAAAAAGGTTGGGACATATGTTTATGGAATTTTTTTTTTTTTGGTGTTTTCATCCGAAGAGTCCGTATGCAAAATTTTTCACAATATTAAAGAAACACCCTGTATATTAGGCATAACAACGCTTACTGAAAAAGAATAAATAACTTTCTTTATGTTAAGTTAGGCACCCTTTTAAATGTTTTTTTTAAAGGATTATTATTTCCTTAGTCATGTAAAGCTTTATAAGTTTTTAACCCAACTGACAAATTTTCTTTTAAAGAAAAAAATAGGGATAATATTATTATATTATAAAATTTCTAAACATTCTATAATTCATTAATGTAACAATAAAATGTTGTTTTTGTCCCAAATATTTAGAATGGGCTGTGAAGTAATGAAAGAAAAAAAAAGGAAAGTCAGCGCATATTAAGTTATCTGAAAACTTACAAATATGCCAGTAAACTACGTCAATGGCTTTTTTGCAAAGTGTCAAACAAGTCAATTATTTAAATATTTTTAATATCTTAAATGTATTTAAAAGTCTGATGTTTAAATGATTCTGTGTTAAAGTCAGCAATAAAACATCAAACCTACGAGATTTCCTTTTTGCGGATCTATCGAAATTATATTAAAAACCAATTTGTACTAACCGTGGACGAATAGACGATCTCCTCCCTAAGGAATCTATTATCACCGGCTTTTGCATCAAAGAGACCCCAGTCCAATTTTATATCCCATGTGTAAGCGTAGCACGTGCTTACTATTGATGCCGTAATCCATAAATAAAAGAAAGGAGAAAGTTTATTGCTGTCTGGTGAATTATCTAAAAGAAACATAAATAAATCCAAGATAGGATTGGATTAATAAATACCCCAGCCCTACTTCACTTTAAATACCAATACACTTTTTTGTGTAAAAATGAGACTTACTGTAATTCTTTATTACATAGAAAACAAAACGAGTTAAAATTTTTGTAATTTTAATCTTATAATATGGGTAAATCTGTTAAAAAACACTTTAAACCTACAAATGATTTTGGAAGTACATGAATGAAGATAAAACCTTTTGCATTATCTTTAGAAACAGATCAACTACAAAGTGTCGGAAAGGGATATTGGATACTACGAAACGTGGGGTTTAACCCCATTTTTTTACACCCTACACCCCTAAAAATAGTTTTTTTCCATTTTAAATGGTACATGTGGGTTTTTTGGGCCACTAAATTCAAATATAATATTAAAAATTACATTTAAGGGCTAAGAAGGGCTAAACTTACCCTTTTTTACCCCCTACACCCCTAAAACATAAATTTCGCTAAAAAAAGTTTTCCCCGTTTTTAATGGTACATATAGGTTTTTTTGGTCACTAAATTAGAATATGATTCTTGAGTCACTAAATTCGCATATGATAAATTAAAAAAAGCACAAAAAGAATTAAAAATAACATTAAAGTTTATAAAAAAAGAAGAATTTTAAGACCTGTAAGACAAAAAAAGATATATTTTTTAAGAAATTCGTATTTTAAGAAAATCTTTTTAAAATTTTTTGAAGCCACATTTTAATATATTTAAAATAAATAAAAACTAATTTGTATTTTACGGGAAATTTAATCCAACTCCTTGATTATCGCTTCTGACTTTTGATTTGAATTTAACGACCCAATAAACCTACATCATCCCTTCAAATTAAAAAAAAAGACAGTTATTTTGGTAAAAATAATGTCTACAGGGTAACAGTAGTTAAACCAACCAATACTAACCAAAACTAACCCCTCTTATTATTATTCATGGTATTAGATTGAATTCAGTGGCCAAAAAAACCTAGGTATGTACCATTAAAAAAAGACAAAAACTTTTTTAACGAAATATATGTTTTAGGGGTGTAAGGTGTAAAAAAGGGTGAATTTAACCCTTCTAAGCCCACAAATGTAATTTCTGATATTATATTTAAATTTAATGGCTCAAAAAACCTATGTGTACCATTAAAAACGGGGAAAAACTTTTTTTTAGCGAAATTTATTTTTTTATGGGTGTAGGAGGTAAAAAAGGGTCTATTTAGCCCTTCTAAGCCCTCAAATGTAATTTGTAATATTATATTTAAATTTAATGACCCAAAAAACCTATATGTACTATTAAAAACGAGGAAAAACTTTTTTTAACGAAATGTATGTTTTGGGGGTGTAGGGGGTAAAACAAGGGTGAATTTAGCCCTTCTTAGCCCTCAAATGTAATTTCTGATATTATATTTAAATTCAGTGGACCAAAAACCTATATGTACCATTAAAAATGGAAAAAAACTTTTTTTTAGCGAAATGTATTTTTAGGGGTGTAGGGTGTAAAAAATGGGATAAAAACACCCCCTTTCATAGTATCCAATACCCCTTTCCGACACTTTGTAGTTGATTTGTTTTTAAAGATAATGTAAAAGGTTTTATCTCGACTCATGTACTTCCGAAAACATTTAAAGGTGAATTACAATTTACCCGGACTATTAACACCTAATATTATTTTTATAGATTATTTTGTTTTCTAGTAGTATTAATTTAAAAAAAGAAGGTTCTTTTTTAACAAGTAGTTGATTGTGGTATACTGCAAATATTCTTTAAAACACTCGCCAGACATGCAAGAAAGGATTGCTTTGGTCCAGGTTCCAGGGTATATTTTTTACGCTCATAGAGTGCAGAGAGTCGATTGACCCTTACGAACTTGCATATTACCTAAAAAAGAAACTCAGAAAACCCTTTAAAAATTAAAAAACTTATCAACGTTGGGTGACAAGTCATTTAAAATATAAAATAATGTTGAAAGTGTAAATAATACAATAGTTGGAATTAAAAATATTCAATTTTTACTTTAAAATTTTTAAAAATATTTTGAAGACTTTTTATTAGTTAATACCGTATTGTTACAAGTAAGAGAATATGTTCTTGTGACAGGTAGTTAAATCTTAAAAAAAATAAATGTATCTGTTACAATAAATTTAATCTGGTATTTGTGAAAATAAACGTATTAAATTAATTTTTTAAATTTTTAAAAGACTGTTAGAGCTTTTTTAGGTGATCTGCATGATAGTAAAGGTCAATCGACTCTAAGGGTTCACAAGTCTATAACCTGAGATTTGGACGAAAGCGGTCCTTTCTTGCATGTTTACCGAGTATCCCAAAGAATATTTTGTAGTATATGAATCCACTAGGAAAATATAAAATATATCTTCTATTTACTATACAATTTAATCCTGTAGCTAAATAAAAAAAAAACGTGTAGGGAAACATATATTAAAAAAATCTTTATAATGGGATTTTATGGAATTATGCCATTTTAACGTATAGATCTTATAGAGCCAATGTTTTTAAGTAAGACTTACTTCTAATTTATATATTTTTATTGAAAATAAGTACTTTATGTCTAAAACATTTCATAATAATTCAGTTTTATAAAAAATGCTTTTTGTTACATTACTGTATGGGTATTTATAATATACATAACGTAATCTAGGACGAATCGGCGCATGAGTACCGAAAACTATTTGACCCCAATTTTTTTATACGATCCTCTTTAAATTGCCCTACTGATGATATAAATGCATGTTGCCAGGGGGCCACCTGGTGCCATATTGTTTAAACCGAAATTGTTTAAACAATTGCAAGGAATTGTTATTTTTCAACCGGACAATTGTTTTTTATATTCTTTATTGAAATACAAATAAAAAAGGTCCTATGACTTTTTACGATAAAGTTAATATTTTTGGAGATATGAATTGTTAAAAGTTCAAAAAATCTGAAATTTGGGTACTTTGGACCCAAAAAAAGAATATAATTTAAATAATATATTTTCTTATTCTTTATACAATAGTTAATATTATCCCAAATTAGGATTTGAAAAATATTTATTGTTTATATCTGTTTTTTGATTGTTTATTAAGCGCGCTCACAAGTTTGCGACTCTTACCTTTAAGTATCGCCGCCCCCCTGAGTCATACGCTGCTCTCTTTGTCCTGAATCATTATTTATCTTTTATCTTAAAAACTATTAACTTTATTAAAATTGATAAAAAGAGCAATGTTATTCTTAATTAAATTATCAACAAGTTTTTTTTCTGAATCAATTTTACAAAAGGTATTAAAGCTTGTGAGCGCGCTTAATAAACAATTAAAAAACAGATATAAACAATAAAAAAAATCAAATCTCAATTTACAATATTATTAATAGTTGTATAAAGAATAAAAAATATATTTTTTATATTTTATTCTTTTTTTATATAATTTTCATGGGTCAAAAGTACCCAAATTTGAGATTTTTTACTTTTAAAAATTCATATCTCCAAAAATATTACCTTTATCGTTTTAGTCATGGGACGTTTTTTATTTGTAGTTTAATAAAGAATATAAAAAAAATTGTCAGGATGGATAATAACAATTCCTTGCAATTGTTTAAACAATTTCGGTTTAAATAATATGGCACCAGGTGGCCCCCTGGCAACATGCATTTATCATCATCAGTGGGTCAATTTAAAGAGGATCGTATAAAAAAATTAAGGTTGAATAGTTTTTGGTACTTATGCGCTGATTCGTCCTAGACTAAAGCGGATTTTTCCAAACATATCAAATAAATATATAAAAAAAGCCAAATCATTTTTTTATCTAAACCCTATTATCCTGTTAGGAGAGTTTAGACATATTATCAAATATAGGTATATACCATAATATTCACTTAGTGTTTTATTTGCAACTTTTAAGTAAATATTATTTAAACATGTCATTTCAACATCGCAGCTTTTACATGCGATTCTATTTTAGCTTAATTATTCCTTATATTTATTATTGACCTTAATATGTCCAAGTTTATGTATTTATGCGGTTCGTCGCATCCTTGTTGTTCATTTTAAATAAAAGTAAAAATATCTTGTTCAAATTAGATGTCATAGATAAGAAACGGGTTATATTCAACACCGTTTAAATATTATAGATTTAATATATCTTCAGCTCGCAGAAAATAAACTAATATTGAGTAGCAAAGAACTTTAAGCATAATTATCAGAAAAATCATTTAGTGCATTTTTTGCATTGGTAATCATTAATTTGAAATCTCATATGTTAATAACTTTTTAAAGTTAAATATGTAGAGGACTTACACTCATCAATTTTATTTAACGTAGTAAATATTACAACAAAAAATGAAGTAGCGTACTTGGCAGCATTGGCTATATGCGGAAATGCTTCTTTTGTATCTCGGTACCGTCGCAAACATTGAGCAAAACGAAACCATGGTGGCAGACATGACATTAGTGCTCTAACTCCAGGAAACATTTCCACGCAGTAATTAGCATCTACAACATATAAAAATCCATAAAGGATAATTTGTTAATAGTCTAAGAGCCAGTGAACCATCGGACTAACCCATTTCCCACAAAGCTAAAAAAAAATTTAAATATTATTTTACTATCGGTCAATTATGAAAGTACCGTTCTGGCAGGCATCCCCCGGTTACTTCATCATTTCTTAAAATTTTGAAAATGTCAAAAAAAAAATCTGCTTTCTCAAAGCTAAAATTTTGATATGATGTAATATACATATGCGTAAGTTGAAAATTGACAACCTATTTTGATGGTTACAAGTATGAGCCAGACGATAGTAAAGTTAAGAATGTTTTTCCTAAATTCTTTAGTTTTATTTAGTTTGTTTGTTTAGTTGGGTACGCAAATCTTACAGTTCTTTCATCTCACTGACCCACATAAATAGGCATCAGCATTTCATGCGGGCTCACTTTTTTGTAAAATATCCAATACACAAGACGTAGATTCTCTCTTTCTCACACGAAAGCTCATACGAGTCTGTTGCGCTCGCACTTTGGTCGAGCACCCTGACTATTATATACTGGTCTCGAAAACCCTTGCAACCATCAGAATAGTCTGGCAGTTTAAATATACTTTTCCAACTATTGAAAGAATTTGCCCTTAGAATTTTAGCCTTGTGGGAGCAGGTTATAAATTGCCATCTCGATGACAACTTTACTATCGTCTGGCACATACTTGTATCCATCAAAATAGGATGTATTTTTTTTTTGACTCACACATATGTAATTTACATCATATCAAAACTTTAGCTTTGTGGAAGCAGGTTATTTTTTTACATTTTCAAAATTTTAAGGGATGATGAAGTTACCAGAGAATGCCTGCCAAAACGGTACTTTCATAATTGACCGATGGTAAAATAATATTTAAAAAGTTTCTAGCTTTGTGGAAAATGGGTTAGTCGGATGGTTCACTAGCTCTCCTACCATAAGTTGTATTCCTTAAAGGAAGTAATCATAGTGTATTGATTAAACGTGTGAGTTTTTTTTATCTCTCGATCAATTAAAACCTGAAAATTTTAACTTTTCACCAATAAAAGTGGTAGCATTTATGCATCTGAAAATTATACCAAGGTTTAATAAATTTAAAAGCATACCTTTTGCTTCTGACCAACTTCCATTGCTTATATAAAAACAGACGAAATATTGCAAATCAGTAAACAGTGTCACTAAACTATTTAACTGATCGGCCAGCCAAAAATCTGCGAAAGAAACGAAGAAAAATGGCGCCATAATTACCTTACCCTAAAACAGAATTAAACCTAAATATTAATTTTTAATATAATTTAACGCAAAGCTCAAAAATATAAAAATATACAGCTAAAAAGATAATAAAAACAAAAAATACAAAAAAAGTGCTATATTTTTTGCATAGTTGATAAATCTTAATTTTTTAGTAGATTTTTTTAAAAAAAGTAGTGAGGCTAAAATATTCATCAACTTTAAAACATAATAACTTTTGAACCTACCCTTAGATTTTATTTATTTTTTGTTTTTGTGTAGCAGCGCATCTCCACATTAATTTTTTGATGGTTATCTGCAATTTACTACCGGTTATTCTACAGGGCCAAGTCAAGACATTTCTTTTTTAACAAATATTTGAAACATCCTGTAGAATGGCTTGGCTCCATTATCGACATTAGGCATACTTATTTATGTAACCTGGTTCCTAGCGAATGTTTTGTTTTTTAAATGGTAGTCATATCTTTATTTTTGGTGTCATTAAAGTCGAGAGTGATGTTTTTACTTTTATTTCGTTTAAAGTTTTAATAAAAATTGTATGATTAAAATGAAGAGTGCTTTGACATTTAATCAATGTCATGGTTTCTGATTTATGTTTTTTTTTTATTTTGTCAATTTTGAAGTATCGTTTCAATCATGGCACGAAAAATTACTTCTGAGCAAGTTGCTCAAATTGTAGCATTAGTAAATGATGGAAAAAGTGTAGCGCACGCCGCACGTATGGTGGGGGTTGTAAAAACCACGGCCAGAAGGGCGAGAAACAAGTTTTTAGAAACTGGATCCAAGGATCACATCTACCTCAGAAGATAGGTTTATTCATCTGCAGGCATTGAGAAGACCTCGTCAGAATGCTGTTGTAACAAATAGACGTTTACATGAGGTACGTCATATCAATGTGTGTGACAAAACAGTGCGTCGTCGGCTTAAAGAACGGGGACTGATGTCAAGAATGCCAGAAAATGGCCCCAGATTGTTAAGAGAGCATCGTATATTCGTCTCAATCTGGAATCTGGAGGCAAAGAGATCAAAGGTATGAGAAGGGTTTTTTTGTGGAGAAAGAAAGTTTTGGAGGATGTTCTGTAATGGTCTGGGCTGGGATTTCCTCAAAAGCTCGCACAGAACTGTGTATTTTGCCAAGGGTTTCTCTCACTGCCGAACGTTACTTAGACATACTGTCTGAGCACGTCGTTCCTTTTGCTTCTTTTGTAGGAAACGACTTCTTATTTATGCAAGATAATGCCCGGCCACATACTGTGCGTATTGTAAGGCAATATTTGGATGAAGTGGATATAAATATTTTACCCTGGCCAGCTAGGAGTCCAGACTTAAATCCCATACGCAGTCGCGTGCGTGTAGCTGAGAGTTTAGAGGAACTAGGCGAAGCTCTTGTTCAAGAACGGGAGAACATTCCGCAAAATTCAATTACACGGCTAATAGGAAGTATACCGAGGCGTTTACAAAGTGTAATAAGTGCCAGAGGGGGGAGTACTCGTTATTAACGTATGTTTTGTTTGATTTTAAAATTATAATTCTAAATAAATTTGTCTTTAGTTCTCTGTGTTACCTTTTTTTGACCAACAAAATATCACTTTACTTATACGATTGTACTTGCTCTAGAAATAACGATATGGCTAAGATCCAAAAAAACAAAATAATTGCTAAGAATCGGGCTACATAATTACTTATGCAGAATGTTGATAATACAAGGAGGTTATTCTACAGGACGTTTCGAACATTCGCAAAAAAACACATGTCTTGACTTGCCCCTGTACACTATCCGGTAGTAAAATGTAGATTATGATTCTATCAATAAATTAATTTGAGAATATGCTGGTACACAAAAACAAAAAAATATGAAAATGTTAGGTTTACGTTCAAAATTTATTAAGTTTTAAAGTTAATGACTATTTTAGCCTCGCCACTTTTTTGTGGGCCAGTGTATAGTTACTATTTATCATCAAGAGTTTATGACTTTGCTTGGTTGCTGTAATAGTTATGAATGTATACAAAGATAGTTTAAAGTTATATTTTAGTGACACAAAAAATATGGCACATTTGTCAGAAATAGATTTACTATTTTTAACTATATTAGTTAACAAAGAAATGCTATTATATAGCCATGGTCTGGAATTTATTTACGTTCTTTTAAATACTTTTTTTTAGACTGTGTATTAAAATGGCATAAGAAAATACCTTGTATATCGTACTATGAATACTCACCATACAAACATAATGGACGACTTTAAAAGTAGGAAAATAAACTGGTTTTAAAAATTTTTGTTTTGTACATAAAATCGTTACTGTGAAAAAATATGTATATATTGTAACAATAATTCGACAATGTGTATTTTTGTATTCCAAAGTTTTTTTATGGTACAACAGAAACACTAGCCGCTAATATTTGTGGTAAATTAAGTAAGACTTCATAAAAGTACAGACACCAAAATCCTTTATTATTAAAACATCACTATTAAAATCTTTGGGTACTCTCCATATGGTACCGTTTCGATCCGGGTTGCAGGGTATAGATTTAAAAAACTTAAAAAAACCTCAAACAATTAACCATCGTAAAAAAACTTTTAGACACTGTAAAATTTTTAGAACAAAATTGATTTTTTTAAATTTTAATAAATGTTTAAAGTTTAAGCAATGTTTTTAAGTTAATTTTATACTGGAAACGATAGCAGACTTGTTACCGAAACCTTAAAAGGATTTTTACATGCTTAATGTTTTTTTTAGGTTTGTTTCAGGCGACTACCCAAAGAACCGATGTGAATTCGCCACAAGAATAAAAATCATCTATAAAATATTAGGTACTATTAGTCTACTGGTAAAAAAGCTTATCTCTAATAATGGGATGTACAAATAAATGTAGGCCAACAAAACACAAATTAAATGGATGGCAATAAGGAATTAAAAAAAAAATAAAATAAAATAAAAATACCTATGCCCAATATAGCAAAAACAAAGCATGCAGCTTTACACACCAGTACTCGAAGGGCCCAAAATCTTGCTTCATATCTAAACGTCTTCGTAGGATTTAAAGTGAAGAGTATCATTAAAACCATTAGGGCTAAAGGATTTATATAAGCTGGTACACCTATTTGATCGCTGTATAAAAAAGAAAGCACCTAAAAGAAATAGAAACTAAGACCAGATTACCAATATTAGGTAAGCAGTATAAACAATAACACCGGCACACAAAAAAAGAGTTGTTTGTACATTTGACCACACCCACTTACGGACATGTATTTTAATCGGCTGAATCCGAATTTGGACATGTATTTTGACCCGCTGATTCAACAATTTTAAACTATGCTGACGCCGAATTTAAAGTCCGTTTGGCCCGGTCACCCTCCAGATTTGAGTAAATAATTTTTTTTATCGCTGTGACTGCAGTTTTTCGCCATTCTTTTGAGTTTTTTGCATTTTAATTAAATCTGGAGGGTAACCGGGCCAAAAGGACTTCAAATTCGGATTTAGCGGGTCAAAATACATGTCCGTAGGTGGGTTCGGTCAAATGTACAAACAATTTTTTTTGTGTGCCGGTGTAATTTTTATTTACAATATTAATTTTTTATAATTCCTTTCTTAACCAGAATTGGATACTTTGAGTAAAGTTTAATTTAAATTAACAGAAAACCTACACATACAAACAGATCTGTTTGTATATGTAGATTTTCTGTTAATTTAAGTTTTTAAACTTAAACCTGAAAAGGAAGTGATAAGTTTGTTTCTTGTTTTAAAGTAAACTCAATAAAGAATTCTTGTGTGTTAATATATGCTAAGATATTGCTTAAATAATATTGGTCGTCAATAACACTACAATCTTGGACTCCACTGTCTTTATGTGTTAATTAATACACAACATTTCGGTTGGTAATGTATCCCCAACCGTTTAAAAACTTTACTTAAAGCTTCCTTATATACTATTCGTTGTTTACTGAAGCTTAGCCCATTTTTTACGGAATAACCTATTAACAATACTGTCAAAAAATTTACGAATTAACCAACAATTTGCAAAAATCGTCGTCCAAGTACACTATGAAAAACAACAGTTGTTAACATCAAACGAAATAAACGATTAAACTGCACCAGAAATAGAAGCACAGTCAACGTGGGCCGTGATAAACCTGTCAGTGTATCCATGGTCAAAAGGAGACTTCTTGGCGCCGGTCTTAAGGCACGCATACCTGTTTCAAAACCACTCCTTAAAACAATTAGTAAAAAAAATACCTAACTGGGCTAGAGAACACAAGAATTGGAAAACCGCACTCTGGGAAAAGATCCACTGGACTGACGAATCAAAGTTCAAAATTTTTGGATCTAAATAAAGAGTTTTTGTACGGCGGCAGCTGAATAAAAGGGTAAACGAGGCATCTACTGTGGTCTATTGTGGTGGTTCCTCTTGTGCGAATACAAGGAATTTAAAAAAAGAAGGTTACAAAAATATATTATAGAACAATTCATTGCCTCCTGAAATTCGTTAAATTGGTCCGGGATTTATTTTTCAACATGACGATGATGTCAAACATACATCAAAACTGTTCAATTTTTTTTTTGAAAATTATAGGACAATAGCAGTTGTTGAAAATAACGGCATGGCCTCCACAGTCTTTAGATTTGAACCCAATAGAATTAAGGTGAGATTAGTTGGTTAGACAGGTACGAAAATATTGTCCTACATCTTAGGAAAACTTGTGAAGAAACATGCAAGACAAATGACAAAACACAACCAAGACAAAATTTAAAAAAATTAAATGCTAGATTGCAAAAACTTTATATAAGAGCATTATTAAAAAACAAATGGTGAACACATAGATGACTCTAAAATTTAAAAGTAGTATTGTTATTATGTCTTACGAATTTCCAGTACGAAATTACAATACACCTTTTTCTGGGTGGTAATCTATTTTGTAATATTGTTAATATGAGATATCCTATCCACCTACTGTGCGTACATATTAAAACTTACCGATATTGACCACATAATTCCAAAAATAGCGGCCAATTCAATAATATGTTGCTCGGATAAATGATTTCTAGGGTCCATTTCAAAAATTAACACATGATTTACACCAGACGATCTCCAACCATAAATATTTATACCCCAAAGAAATAAAAATTCTATTATTAAAAGCGGGCCACGGTACAGTCTGGTTACTACTCTCCAATCATCTTTCGGCTTTTGAAAAACACCTTAATAAACAGAAAAAGTTTAGGACAATATCAAAAAAATAATTTTAAACTATGCCATTGATCTACCCTAATAAAATATCATTAATTATTCTGAAAACCATCAGTCTCTTATGAAAGGGAGTGGCTTTCTACGTATTTTAAAAATGTGAATTAGCCATCTTAAGTTTTTTTTCGTGAATCCTGAAGAACACTTAAGAAAATGATTTAAATTGAACCAAAACGATAAGATATAAAACTAAAATTTTTTAAATTAACTTTATTTAATGGTTTATTTTGGAAAGCTCCCATTTTTTCAAGTGGTCAAGAAGTTCTTGACCACTCGTTCATTTTTGGTTACAAGAGAAATAATTTTATTTACATGAGAAATATAAGATCTAAATTAGCATATAGAAAAAGGTAACAATAAATACCTAAATGAAAAAACATAAAAGGTACATTTTTTGTGTAATTAAAATGAAATATTTAGGTTTTTGTAGGAACTAAGTCTTTAGATGATACGAAGCGACGTTTCAGGTTTTTGGGGCGGATTGTTCGGTATTAAATGGCGGCTATATTGAACATCAAAATGATTAGAATTTTGTTTACAACGGTAATATTAAATATGGTTTAGTTTTACCAATATACAGTGTTTGGTAGGTGGATGCGTTAACTTGGATATGTGATAAAAAAAAGTATCTAAAAATTGTTCAAGTATACAATGAGGACCTAAAATCCGTCCCAATCTAAATTCTGGAACCATTCGGTATATTGTGATGAAATTATTTAAGATAATATATGAGCAAAGTCTGCATTTTTGATATATCAACGATAACTTTAAATGTCAAGGTGACAGCTGGGCGCACTCTCTGAA
Source organism: Listronotus oregonensis (assembly GCA_019359885.1). Taxonomy (NCBI): domain Eukaryota; kingdom Metazoa; phylum Arthropoda; class Insecta; order Coleoptera; family Curculionidae; genus Listronotus; species Listronotus oregonensis. The sequence continues at coordinate 55,874 of JAHBCN010001168.1, forward strand.
TATTTTTTTAAAATGAAAATAGTGGTCAAGAGATACCTTATTTTAAAGGTCTTTTTATGCTCAAGGCACAGGGAACATGTTCGTCTTTCCACAAAATGGTATACTTGTGTAGTCTTTTTTAAAAATTCACCCTTTAATAAGAGAAAATGTAACATAACTCACTGTTGTTTTGACTTTTATTTTATTTTATGTAATAATGTGATAGTTTACTAAGGTCCTTCTACATGTTTTGTTTGCTCAAATTGCTACGACTCCAGCTTGACGACGAATAGCACTGATGATGGTTATACCGAAAGCGCTCTGCTAGGATTGTTTTAAATAAAAATTTGCACAAAATACAAAGTCTCTTCATTCTTTATTACTTACAAAATTAGCTGTGTCTCCAGCATTTGGTTAATTTAAGAATTAAAAAAGAGCTGAATATTTTCTTCAAAACTTAAATAATTATATTCTTACGAGCTGTCCAATATTGCCTTGTTTAAATTGGCAAGACAGAGTTTTTGTTTTGACTGCAGAACACCGAACAAACAGTACTCTGCAGAATATAAACAAAGACGAATATAAATTGCCACGTTGTTTTTAAGTCAAAATAGTTTATAGCAACATATATTTGAAAATTACCCGTTTAAAAAATCATTTCCGTCTTCTGATAATATATGGTTTCGTGTATATGAACAATGATTTGAGAACTAATATGGATGAGTATAACGAAAATTATAATAACAATAACCTTCATGAGCCACGGACAGATTGGTCGCGCGTGCGCAGTTAGATTTTAGAGATGCATCAAAACAATAAGCAGGACCATGTTTAACAATTCGTATCAATTCCATTTATAAAGACAATATGCTAAGTAATTGTATTTTGTTGGATATAATGTTCTCAGCAATTTTAATAATAGGTACCTAAACCGCAGTTTTGGTATTTTAAGTCGGCTTATTTATTGGATGCTGTTTTTCGATAACATTTTACTTACCGGGCCCAATGCCAATTTTAATTAAATTTAGCATACGGGTGTCTTTTAGGCTGATCTGGAATTTGAAGTCATTTCTTTGTAGAAACACAACGTTTTTGAGATATGAGTCTCTCTTTGACCTACCCTTAAAACTACATAATTTTTTCTGCCTAAAATTCTTACTATTTTTCTTTCTTTCTTTTTATTCAAGTTTATGGCTTTTGGCTGCCAATCTTTTTACACGTTGCGATGTCGCAACATAAGCTTTCCCGGGTTTTGTCGGTGGAAAATCTAGATAGTTTAGCTCTGTAGCTCCCAGAAATTCCGACTAATATACAATTTATATCGATAAAAGGCACAAAGTGATGGCGGTCAAACCAAGGATCTCTTCGGCCATGGCAAAAGACCTCATGCACGACACCAAAACGCAAAAACTTCAGGATCCAGGAATCACCGCTCACAGCACCCCCAGCCTCAAAAGAAGGACGCGTCCGAAGACAAACAAAGACTTTAATTCTTCCCTATTAAAACTAATTACACCTAAACTAAATGGCTTTCCAATACAACACTTATTACTAAACTAAAATAAACTCATTACCCTGATTATTTAGTTATTTATAATAAAAGATACATTCAAAATATGTTTTAATTTTCAAAGCAAGTCACTAAAATTATTAACAATAGGTAAAAGCCAATTTAACTGCTTATTAAATTTTGTTAAATTTAAAAGGCGCTTTTTTAAGAATGAGTTAATGTTCGGCTCTGGTGTAACGTGTTTTATGAACAAACAATTTTACGCAGGAAACACTAGGTATGTGTTTACTTTTGAAGCTGGGGCAAAATGGGCCTTGTAACACAAAAACTAGAGGTTTCTGTTAAAAAACTGACCTCAGATTTGTGATCAGCGCCACCAAAAACCTTCGGGTGCCAAATATGATTAAAATCGGCGTTGGGCCCGATAAGTACCTGTTTTTTTTTTATAAATTTGTAAAAATACCTGCTTTTTTTATAATTTTGATTTTAACTTTTGTAACACCGAGTGTTGTGCAAACTGCGCATGCGCATATTTATTTTGCAATTGTTACAGTGTGGGGTCAAAAACTCCTACGCAAGCCTATTGAAAATATGTAGGGACCATTTTCTTTTGAAAATACGTTTTAGTTTTCAAGTCATTGTATGTAAACCGCACAGAATAATACATAATAAAAGCTCTGGGGTTTGTGGATTAATTAGCGATTGCTTTCCTTAAAAAATATTTTGTTGATATATTAAAAATTTTGACTCTTTATTTAAAATAAAATGTCAGGCGCAGAATAAGTTTTGAAATGTTTAATTAAGTTTCAGGACTATTAATCTATCTGACACCGCTAGAGAAGAGGTGTTTCAATTTTATTTTTGGCCGAAAAATATATACGAAGTTAAATGAAATTTGCTTGGTAGTTTTTAATTAATATTAATTACGCGAAACATATAATTTCTTTAGATGACAATTAATTTATATCTTATGATATTGTATGAATTTGTGTATATAGTCCAAGAGAAATGCTAAATGATATTGAGTACACTCATAAAGTTATAAAGTATACCAATCGCAGTGATTTTTCTGGGAATATTTCCTCTCGTATTGGTCCCAAAGGACAAAGGATTTATCGATTTATTCAAAATCATTGGACCTCTTTACCGCCATATTTTAATTCAGTTCACTCAAACTAACCACCAATCAGGAAGGTATTAAATAAAAAATATAAAATGACATTTTGCTGGTTCATAAAGCTATACTGAGGGAAAATAATATTAATATCTTCTTCCTAAACTTTAAATTTCAGTGTTATTGAAAATCTCAGTCATATCAGGATTTTCAGAAAAGAAATCGAAAAAAAATGAAAAAAATATATGGAGGGGTGGGATTAGATTATTATCCAATATTCCAGCCTCTTTGGTTGCAGAATTTTCTAGATAATAAGAGGGAATAAAAGTTGTATAATTGTATTGATTAACTGTAATTATTATATTTAAATAAACTGGTTTCGTTTTTTTTTAAACTTTCATTTTTTATTTATGTTTAAAATATTTTGAAAATAGATAGTAAGTAATGGTGATATAGGTCAAAAGCATTTAATATGGCAAATCTTAATAACAGCCTACTGGCGCTATTTATTAATAGTTTACAATAAGCTAGTACATACTTTCTCTTTGTAATTTAATTATCATTTTTGAAACTTATTTTACTCTCCAATTTAAACAAAACAGACATTTTGCTTTTAATTAAAAATTAAATATCTTACTTATAAACAATATAATAGGTAACCAGAACTAACGAGAAACACATTAACAAATTTGGATTACTCTGGCTGAGAAAAAAATAAAGGTATGGCCCTAATACATTCCAGTAAAATGTTGCTAAATTAGAAAAATTTGCGTTCAAAAATTACAAAAATGGATTACCTGATAATATAACAGCAATAATAAGTACAATAAATGCCCCAGAAAACAATCCTACTTTAAAAGTAGTCCAAGGGCTTTGCTGTTCTCCTAATGGTGGTACTCTTAACCTTTTCATTGCCCGTTGTCGATCTCCGCCCTCTAAATCTTGTGTAAAAGTAGCCTCAGACTCTCTAATCAGTCTGTCTATATCTTTATTAATATAAAAATGGGAGTTTTCTACGTTTTCAATTCTCCACCTCATTCCAATATCTGCTGATAAAAGCTAAAAAGGTTTGTTAATAATGTTTTAATTATAAGTGGTATAGAGTGTTATATTAGGTGATGAATCCAGTTTTATCCATGTTTACGAGGGAATGCCCATAATTACTTATGTTCGTATGGAAAACGACTTAAAGTTGGTCAAAATAGGTAAATAATATTGACAAAAATAGAAAGTAAGCACCTTGAAGCAATTATTACATTTTTATTCGTTTTAATTTAAGAACTGTTCGATTAAAAAAATCAAGATCCTTTAAATCATATTTAGTAAGGAAAGTTATCAAATAAAACAAGTAAACATTACAATAAAGCTGCCCTAAAAATAATTACTTGTGCATTTTTGATCAAAAAACCTCGTAATTATTTACCAATGAAAATTATTGTTAGGTCTTTCGTCATCAGTTTTTCAATAATTAATTAAAAATTTCATATTTACAGTGATCACCAAAAAGTTGGACACATGGAAAAAATTTTTATTCATATTATTTAGTCCTCTAAAAATGTTTATTGACATTGGGCTCATGGCGGCCGGTTAAGTAAATAATTATAAAAAGTAAAGTAATATCTAAAAAAGTCATTAAAAAATATGTTTAAAATTTAATTCTTAGTCAAGGTGCAAACTTTTAAATAAAAATTAAAAAATAAAATAAAAATGATCCTTCTTTGAAAAATATCTGAAATCTTAACTTTTCGCTCTATTATAAGTTTGCTAACTATACAGGATTATTTCTAAGTTGACTCTTTTTTTTAAACTGTATATGGAACTCACTAAAATAAACAACTTTTTTAAATGACTTTTTTTAAAATACTAAAATATAAGGAACTTACGTTCATTTAGGGTGTCGAATACGGTCCTGTCTTAAATTGTCACCGCCCAAGAAGTCTTCAGGCTGTAGTGCTTGGACACGTTGAAAGTGATTTTCCCGTTATGTTGTCCACACTTTTTTTTGACTTAAACCCTCCTGACTTGCAATCACCCGAGTACTTGTATCGAGAATGAGCCCGCAAGGGAAACCGTCCCGCGTACAATCTCGAAGCAACAACGGTCGCAGATTAACGACACTCTCCAAAAATGAAGAACATATCCAAGTATTCATTGTTTTTGGATTGTGCCATTTTTGCGATTTAACAATGATTTAAAATTAAAATGAACCCTCGCCTCGTCCGGCAAAAGCAATGCGACTGAGTCATAATGCGTGATTAACAAGACAATAAACAAACGTAAATAAGAAATAAACCATCTTTTTATGCCCAGGCCCGCACTAGACACACTTTCAAATAAATTCATGTAGCTTTGTTATTTTTGGGTTTTTGAAAAAAAAAAAAAAAAAGTTGCTTATTTTAAGTTTCATACACGGTTAAAAAAAGCCTCAACTATAATGATAAATCGATTCGATAATTTATAATTTATTTTATGTTCTTTCACATTTAAAACAAGAAAATTAAAAATTGAGAATCTACTCTTTCTCTAACTATGTAAATCTGTTTTTCCAAGAGCTATATTAAGATTTTATTATCAAAATGTTGTAAGACATGTAACAAAAGCCCATTTTCATAAAATGTTATTAATTAACAGTTTCGTAGCAACTTGTGTTCTAATTTTTACTTAAACGTTAAACACTTAATAATTAAGGCTCATAGTGATACATAAATAATATTGCAGATTTTATACCAACTGTATTTGCAACACAAATTGGCTTGAAAAAAATTGTTTTACGTTAATTTATTTCAACTAGAAAAACAGGTTCACATTTAGAGTACCTGCGGAACCGTATTTTTTGTTTTAAATGTAGAAAAACTTGCAAAAATTATAGCATATAGATTTAAAATTAAATTTTTAACAACTTTTGTAAATAACTTTTTTTTGATATTATGCCAACTAACCTCACTTTTTAATATTTAATTTTAATTGTAATTATTATTTCCCCAACCGGCGCTCATGAGCCAAATGTCAATATCGATTTTTTTAATTACCAGGTAGAGATTCAAGAATTAAAAAAAAAAAAATCCATGTGTCTAACTTTTTGGCGTTTACAGTATAACATGACATTTTTGTATTTGCGCTTATAGAATAGTTTTTATTAAAAAAATAAAAATAAATAAAAACGGTGGAACCTTCAAACCATACTGGTTTAGTAAAATGTACACCAACGCTTAAAATATCTAAAGCTGCATTTATCTGGGGGTTTTGGGCATACGGAATTGAACCTGTGATTAAACGGTGATATTGGGACTGTTATATGAATGTTATATTTCTATTAACACCGCATTATCTGTACCAGGTGCCGTAGCGCTTAAATATATTAAAAACCGTTAAAGCTGCGTTTACAAAATTAAATATCGGGGGGATTTTAAGCATACGAAATTAAACAATAAGTTTGTTCGCAGAGAAATCATAAATTAATCATCGCCAATCAGGTATCCTTCAGTCAGTTAATTGGTTCCTAACTGGTCACCTGACATATTTGTAAAATCTGAGTTGCGCTTCCCACTCCATCCAGACGGGACCTACAGACGGAACGTGGATTTCGAACTACACACAACCATACACGGTGTTCACTGGCGGTCACCTCATGGGAAGCGGAGTTTTAACTCGCCAAAGGCTTTATTCATTTTCAGTATTTTTGCTTCACGTTATGATAACCAACATTTCATTATTTTTTAATTTACTTAAAAAATTATCCGAAAAATAGCCACAGAAAATGTTTAATATAATGTTAATCCTCAGGTACTTTTTAAAAGCCCTTAGATTTTTAAGTGGCCCTCACACTATCAATATCACTGACAGTATTAATTATTGACAGTATTTCATCAGTATTTGAAATTCACCTTACACAATCAATATTTATGTCAGTATTTATAGCTTCTAAAACGCCATTTTCGACCTTTGATAAAAATTGTAATTCATAAAACGTCCATGCACTATAGTCCACAGTACAGGCCTCCCCTGGCAAGTTGATTACCACATACTTTATAATTCGTGAGGAACTTCGTTTCGACGAGTCTACCACATTTTTCCTCTGCGACTTTTCTCGATTCCTCCGCTTTTCCGCTCGAAAAAGCCCTATATTATGGCGATTTCCTAAGGTTCTGAACAGTCACGGCCACAACTTTTTTAGCTTAAGTTACTGGAAATTTTGTTAAAAATATGAATTTAAACTTATCCGACAAAAATTTGTCCGACTTTTTCATGTGTACCGCTCGAAACATGCCCAAATGACAGGGTATTAAAACCGATCACCACATAGGTAATTTTTGGTAAAATTGATTGTAAATGATTTATAAAATAATATCCTATGGTTGTCCGACAAATTTCAAGCCGCATTTTTTCAGTCCGACAGCTGGAAATTGGAATTTTGACGGGGTATAAAAAATCGTTTACCACATGTCGGACAAAAATAACACACGAAAGAAAAGTATTTTTTAAAGGAAAAAAATATATTGTCCGACAAAAATATATCCGCAAATCGTTAGTCCGACAAAAAAAAGATAAAAAAATTGTAAAACTTTTGTACATATATTTATAATTGCCAATAATAATTACTCAAGAAAGAAAAATTATTGTCACCAAACTGTCATAATGTTTACTTTTAACCCTCATTTGTTTTTTTTTCATGGGTATCCGCGATAGGTTTTTAATGATGTCTTTTAATTTGTACAGTTTTTTAATAAATATATAAAATAAAAATTTTGCAGTTTAAAAGAGCGTTTTTTAATATGCATTTTATCATTACTAATGTTTTACCTTTTGTAAAATTTTTTGTTTTTTTGTTTGTTTTTTAAAGAATTTCATAAAAACACTCCATTTTAACTAAGATTCAATGCACTGGTTTGATTTAACACTAATTCTGTGAGTACTTTTGACCTTCGGAGCGTAAAGTACTTAACCCGAGACAGTTACAGTGTACGTTGCATTGTTGTTACCATAGAAACTTTTGTGAACCTGATTTCCAACGAAAAGGTGTGAAACTAGGATCCCTGTTTTAATACGAGGTGTTACGGAACACTGCAAAAATTATGTTTATGTAGTTTTTATTATTTTTGAAGGTAAAATGAGGCGGGAACTTTAAAATATTATAAAAGGGAATAGTTTAAATTTTTAAATTTTGTATATTAAATTTCATTAGGGGCCATCCATAAATAACGTCACACGAATTTCATGATTTTTTGACCCCCACCCCGTCCCTGTCACAACACGTCACATTTGTGAGACCCTCTATCCCCTAGTGCGACGTCACATGTTTTGACATTTTACGTCTAAAAATAATCAAAACAGTTCTACACCGGACTCAAAGTTCATTGGAGATGGTGCTGGTTATTTTTTACCCTTCATACTCACGGGCAACGGCCGCGCGAAATGGCAGAAAAGCATGCGCGAGCTCACCAACGAATAAAATCTACTTAAGCGTTATAAGTATATAGAAAGAGTAAGAGAAATGTAGATTTTTACACGTGATGTCACAAAGCTGATAACCCTCCCATACTGCTTGTCACACAATGTCACAATCCTCTACACCCCTCCCCCCTTAAAATGTGACGTAATTTAACGGATGGCCCCTTACAACGTATTTAATGATTTTTTAATAATATACGGACACTAAATTGTCGGACAGGTGTATCACTATTTTCTACAATAAATTCAAAAGAAAAAAAGTGAAAATTAGGTTTTTGGTCAACGATTTTTTATACCCCATCAAAATTCCAATTTCCAGCTGTCGGACTGAAAAAATGCGACTTAAAAGTTGTCGGACAAACATAAAATGGCATTTTATAAATTATTTACAATTAATTTTACCAAAAATTACCTATGTGGTGATCGGTTTTCAATTCCCTGTCATTTGGACATGTTTCGAGCGGTAGACATGAAAAAGTCGGACAAATTTTTGTCGGACAAGTTTAAATTCACATTTTCAACAAAATTTCCAGTAACTTTAGCTAAAAAAAGTTGTGGTCGTGACTTTTTAGAACCTTGGGAAATCGCCATAATATAGGCCTTTTTTGAGCGGAAAAGCGGAGGAATCGAGAAAAGTCGCAGAGAAAAAGTGTGGTAGACTAGTCGAAACGAAGTTCCTCACGAATTATAAAGTATGTGGTAATCAACTTGCCAGTGGGGGGGGGGCTGTACTGTGGACTACTAGATTCGTATACATTTTCATAGCCACTACCAGTGCGTTTGGAGTCCTTTATTTTCTTTAACTCCTTTCTGTAGTTACTTCTCAGTGTATTAATTTGCTTTTTAACATCTACAATAGTTGCATTGGGTTTTAATGGCAAATAAATTTGACGTAAAGTTTCATATCCCACCTTTTTCTATCTAAATATTCTTTCATTGTAGTGTTCCACAGCGCGGGAATTGACCTATATGCCTTGATAAATCTTTTTAATACGGATCTTTTGGTTTCTTCTTGTTTGGACTCGCCATCAGAACCGGGTGAGCCCACGGACGATGCCCAGGGCGACGTTACTTCCATAGCTGCGCTTGAAATACTGGTAAATTACTGATGCTCTTACCAGTGTTGCCAACTCACAAAAATTTATTTCCCTAAAGCCCCAATCAAAAACCCCCAAAATCCCCACAATTACTAGGAATTCTCCCTAAAAAAATAATTATTTATAAAATAAATAATTAAATATTTTTACATAAATAATATTAAAAATAATAAATAAAAATATAATATCATTAAACAAATAATAAATTTAAAACAATCAATAAATAATTTCATTCGGCAACATTTTTTTAATATTTTTTATTCATAAATTATCTAAAGCTTTAAGTAACAAATCTCTAACTGACTAGATGTCGCTAAGGTGGTGTGTACAAAAATGAATATGATTGGCTAGATTGGATTATCCCAGGGCCTATACTATTACTCCTTTATTTTGCCTAATTTAACATTTGAAAAAAATAAATATTTGAAGTTAAAAAAATCCCTAAAAATACCCCTAAAAATATAGCATCCCTAAAAAAATCTCATCCTACTTTTTTCCCCCTAAATTTGGGGGGAAAACACCTAAGTTGGCAATCCTGGCTCTTGCACTCAGACGTTCAGTATTTTGGCTCCGCCCAAATACTTTCAGGACCCCGAAGGTATTATCAGTATACTGAAAGTTTATCAGTATTTGCCCTCACACGGTCAGTAATATTGTCAGTATTTCAAAATACTGTCAGTTATACTGCTCATGTGAGGGCCGCTTTAGAAATTTCTTAAAAAGTATTCTCTGCATTAAATCTTACAAAGTCATAATTCTAAATTTTAATAATCAAAGAAAAATTTAAAACATAGTACAGGTCGTACATAATCGTATGTCGCACAAATATGATATTGAAATTGTTACTTAGAACTAAAAAGATATTTAAAATATATTTTTTTAATAATTACTGCTGTTACTTCCAGGTAATGTAAGTGCTTACCTTGTCGTGTTTCTTTAGTATTTTCCTAAAGCCAGTAAAATTTAAATTCTGATAGTTCTGTAATAAAATTAAACTTAAATAAAATTCACTAAATGCGAGTTTAAGCTCCTGCATTTTTCTCGCTGGAAAATTCTTCTTGCGTAATATATTATTTTTCAATATATTGCGTTTATTGTTTTTTCCTGCAAACTCGACTTCTTGAGCTTCACTTAGATCGCTTTTTAAATTTGCAAATTTTCTTGTAGCTTCGGCTAGTTTTTCTACAATTATTAAACTAGTTATAGTATAATATTTTAAAAATATGGTTTTAAAAATGGCTGGCTGACACTGTTAAATTTGTGTTATAACAAAATGATTGAAGAACTTAAGAGGTTTAGAGATTTGTAACGCAACAGAAGATCTGTTTGTTATTTAAAAATAGTTTAGAGCATTTTACACTTTTTGTATAAACCCAGTTCTAAAATGCACCATCGAGAGAGCGTTTACGTAAAAAAGTGTAAGATAGTGTAAACCATTTCTTAATAACAAACCTAAAATGTTGATGTTACCTTTTCTTGGGTTCGCTCGTTAAACGGTCTAAAGTGTGTTACTTTTGGTTATTGAATTATTTTACTGTATGTGTATAGAACATTTTATTCCACCTTTTTTTTATATTTTTAAAAATATTTATTCGTAAAAATAGTAACTAAAAATAGAAAAGATTGTTACGTATTATTAAAAAAAAAACATTTTATTTATTCCTTTCCATATTTGACGTCATAATTTGTTGAAATTATAAATACTATACAAGACCGATTTTTGAATAGTATTACTATAATTTCGTTTGCAGGTACATCCAAGCACTCGGGGTTGAAAATTAATAAAGTAGGTACAATTATTTTTGCCAGAGCCTTTTTTCCCTCACTAAGTATGTACTTAGAAAAAAGGGTTTATGGTTCACCTCCAGAACATTGAAAAAACTTTCACGGCACTTTTGGATGGCAGCTTTGTAGCTCTTACAACACGTGGTTAACTAAGGCCAACACGAAAGTCATTTAAAATATCTTCACATAAAAATTTGGTGCTTTTTCTTCTTTTTTTGTGGTTCTAGCTAGAAAAATATTCCCCGGCGTAGCTAAGATTTTTATTTTTTTTTTAATCTAAAAAGTGAGACGTGGGACCCACACTAAATATATACCAAAGAAAACGCTTTGATAAAGAACATTTACCTAGGAAAATTGGTAAGTGGAGAAAATTTTAACTGGCTATGGTTTTAAAAAACCCACTGATAATTTTGCAAAACTTGGAATTTAACGATACCAAAGTGTTCTCCTTGGGGTCAATAGCATCTGGTATACATTTGGTATGTGTCCCATGTCTCACTTTTTAGATAAAAAAATTAAAAATCCTAGCTACGCCAGTGGTTGGATAACATAAAGATGCTCGTACTTTTGGAAATTACTAATAATGCGAAATAGTCCGATTATTAGAACAAAAAATATGTTTTTTTAATTATCTGAGTTGTTCCTATAGTGTGGTTGACGATGAATACAGCAAAAAGGGTGTGAAATTCCAGTTTACTTTTTTTATACAGAATCCTTTTGGAAATTTAAATCTTTAAGATTTGATGGTTAAGGGACGAGGGTTCCTTGACCTTTCTTAAAGTTACCCCGGTTGTACCCCGTGGGCATATTTTATTCCAAATTTATTTTTTTAATGATGTTTATCTACAATTTTAATTTTAAATTGGTAAGAAATAATTTTCTGTTAAATCAATATTTAAAAATTATAGTCTAAAATCCGAATTCAAGACGATCTTGTCAACCAGGTGAAAACAATCTTTTCAAATATATGTAAATAAAAATATCCGGTCAATTAAAAAAATGAAAGATTTTTTTGCTACTTGCAGTATACCTAATGTCAATTCTTATATTTTTATTCTACATGACAGTACTAAGCCGCTAAACAATTTTAAGCTTCAGAAATGTTTTCTGAACTGCAGAAAATTGATTCAGAAACAATTATGTAACTGCAAATGTCCGCCTTCAGTCATGTTTTACAACACGATGTACAGGGTGTCCTATTTTCGTGTGTTTACGGGGTTTCTCGCTTATGAGTGAAGTTACAAAGATGCGGTTTTCGCGACACCGTGCTACTTTTTTGTTAAACGAAAGATGCCGCAAACAGATTTGTCCTAGCCTCCTTGGTTTCTTCGCTACAGGGTGATTTTAAAAAAGTTGTATTTTCGGTTACCCCTCGTATCTCAGGTATCTGATAACTTATCGAAAAGATAAAAACGGGCCCTTATAGAACTTTTTACGCAGAATACAGTGGCGTACTTGAAATTTTTCTCGGATTTACTTTCTTTGAGATATTAGCCAAAGTTGCACTTTTTAAATGGAACACCCCGTATATTTTTTCGTCATATTATTTGCCACACTGAGAGCTTTCTAAAAATTTAATATAGTCGAAACTTATTTTTATAAACAGCATAAAAACATGCAATTATTTACTTTTTAACATAGGCGGCTTTGGTTTAAATTAATGACAGTCAAATTAATCAACGTCAAATGATTGCTATTGAATTTTTTAATGCTAGTTCCTAGATTATCGTTATCATTTATCTAAAAAATATGGCACAAAACCAAAATTTTGAACATTTTGAAAAGTATGATATGAATAGATGTTTCATATTATTCAACGAAGACGTCGATGAGGCGGCGGAGCTTTATCTAAATAGGTACGTTAGAAGAACGAATAATATTTTTTTCAAATTTGACTTTTTTCTCGATTTCTATATAGATATCCTGAAAGAAGCCTGATAGGCGCATATTTCGTAAAATACAATCTAATTCAATATGGGTCATTAATATGGGTCATTTAATAAACCTAGGCCGAAAAATTATAGTAAAGATAATGAAGTAGCTGAAATAATTGGCATCAGTTGAAAATACCCCAGGGACATCTTGCAGGCAAATAGAAAAAAATATCGGAGTATCCAAAACAAAAGTCGAAAAAATATTGAAACGACATAAATTCAAACCTTACAAGTATAAACTTGTGCACAATCTTCATCCTGGCGATCCTGAGCGGAGAGTGGAGTTTTGTAACTGGTTTCTCAATATGTGTGAAAGGCAGAATAATTTTGAAAGGAAGATCATTTGGTCGGACGAAGCCCATTTTACCAGTGCGGGTATCCTCAATAGGAATAACTCAAGGTTTTGGAGCCAGGAAAAAGAACACGTTATTTTTCCCAGGGAACGCCAGGGAAGGTTTGGATTCAATGTTTCTTGTTTCATTTTGGGAAGAAGAATTGAATATTGTATTTACCAAGGAAATTTGAATTCTGATAGATACATACAAATCCTTCAAGAAAAAGCAATGACTATTATGGAAGATATTCCCTTGGTTCAAGTAAATGACATCTAATTCCAACAAGATGGAGCTCCGGCTCACAACTCTCACGTGATACAACACTGGTTGGAACAGCACTTTCCTAATCGATTTATAGCCACGCACGGACCTATTCGATGGCCACCACGGTCTCCGGACCTCTCAGTTTTAGATTATTTTTTGTGGGGATATTTAGAAGGTAAAATATACTCGAGGAGGTATGAAACAATTAAGGAATTAAGAGAGGCCACGGAAAATGCCTTTAGATAGTTGCGAGCCCGCTCTTTCATATTTGAAAATGCTTTAAGAAGACTACAGACGCTATGCCAACAATGCATAAGACATCATGGTCACCAATTCGAACAGTATTTATAAAATTAGTAGTTAAGTTTGTCTTTTAAGGCTAAGAACAATTCTAGCGTAAAATTTTTATTTTTATTCATTAGGTTGTCTTGTTAATAAATGTTTATATTACTAGATTATTTTTTGGTGCGAGAAGGCATTTAACGTTAATTAATTTGACTGTCATTAATTTAAACCAAAGCCGCCTATGTTAAAAAGTAAATAATTGCATGTTTTCATGCTGTTTATAAAAATAAGTTTCGACTATATTATATTTTTAGAAAGCTCTCAGTGTGGCAAATAATATGACGAAAAAATATACGGGGTGTTCCATTTAAAAAAGTGCAACTTTGGCTAATATCTCAAAGAAAGTAAATCGAGAAAAATTTCAAGTACGCCACTGTATTCTGCGTAAAAAGTTCTGTAAGGGCCCGTTTTTATCTTTTCGATAAGTTATCAGATACCTGAGATACGAGGGGTAACCGAAAATACAACTTTTTTAAAATCACCCTGTAGCGGAGAAACTAAGGGGGCTAGGACAAATCAGTTTGCGGCATCTTTCGTTTGACAAAAAAGTAGCACGGTGTCGCGAAAACCGCATCTTTGTAACTTCACTCATAAGCGAGAAACCCCGTAAAACACCCGAAAATAGGACACCCTGTACATATTACAAGTTTCTGAAATTTTCGATGAAATATTTTAAAATAGTTTATGAACTCTTATTCCAAATTTTTGTAAAAAAAACTTGTTTAGCTTTTTGTTAAAAAACAATGACAAACCTTTTCACGTTATATGTGGTACTCACTTATTACTACACCTATAAGCCCAAAAAGATACTAGATATCCTAATGAAGCGTTCTAAAAATAAAATCTAAAATCTATGTACTTAAAGGTAGGTAAACACCTTAAACCATGTATTTTATGCAGTCAACGTTTTTAGCCCTAAAAGCTAATTTTTCCCATAATATGTAGAAGTTGGAATTTAAGTAAACCGTTCGAAATTACCCTGCTATAGGGACATACTATCAAACGAGCGGTCAATCTAAAGGATTATTGCTTATTTATACTATTACAACATTTCTAAAACACATCTGGAACTTAAAAATGTATTGTTTCATTATTGGCATAATACTGCAAATATAAAATATATTTATAATATTTCATTTTTAGAGAGAATATACCAGTTTTTTTTTTAATTTAATAAATAAAGCATTTGAAAATTTTTAAATTTAAAATTAAAGAAATTATTAAAATTTTAATTTTTAAAATTAATAAAAATATGTATTGGAGTATTAATACTGTCATGTATAATAAAATAATAGGAATTAACATTTTGCAGGGAGTATATAAAAAAAAAACAAATTTAAATTTTATCATAGCCTTATGCTACCCGTTGGTTATACCTATATTTATATAATATATATGATATCTGACCAAAAATGGATTTCATGTGGTTGGTAGATGGGTAAAGGTCGCTTCTAATTCGAATCTTGTACTCTTATAATAATTTTAAATACAGAAAAATATGAAATTTCTTTTAGGTTTTAAGGTTTAAAAAGTACTAGCAAATAAATATGTTTTACCAAATGTGGGCAGTGTAGTAAAAATAACCCGGTAAAAATAATACTATATGTATAAAATAATCTTTTTCACGTATTTTGATTAAGGATGTCTCAGCAGTGTTCTAATTTACCCAGCATAAAGCAAAATATGCTTAATAAATTTTAGAATTTTTTACCCTTATTGAAAAGACATTTTTTAAAATATGTTCATGTGTAAATACCAGAGTAAAATGTATTAATTTTCGTCAATTCTTTATCACAGTAACTGAAAAATTGCTCATCAAATTTTGCAAAATATCTTGTTAGAATTTCTGGCTCCACCACTTCTGCTGAAGGCGCTTGTTCGACAGCAGCATAAAGCATAGCCTTCATCTCCTAAAAATATTACATATTTTTATTAATATGTATAACTGGGTTAACCAAATAAAAGCAAAAGATTAATGTCTTTAAATTTTACCTCGTAATTGATATATTGCTTTCTCCATTCTGGAGTAATATGTGCTGAAAGATGTTCTGCAAACTTCATTTTTTTAAATTTTAATTAATAATATATATGTTACCAAATAATGTATTTTATGAAAATAACAAAATATATATTATTAGCAACATTATTTTGACGGGGGCGTCAAGGTGATTGACGTCTGCCTCGAAAACGCAAGCGTCGGGTGTAAGCGTCGGCGTCGTGACGGTTTTCAGCCGCCGACGTTTGTCCAGAATTAAACAATGCTCGGTATTTTACACTCACTTTAGAAAAGATAAGGTCCGTTGCTTGCGTTTGCAATTTTAGTTTAAAGTTATTAAAAGTAATAAAATACTATAATATTACTGGGTCTTAAAAATTATGCGTTGCTACAAATGTAAATAAAAAAAAAATACTTGAGCGAAAAGCACTCCATTTAGCTCTAGTGCAGTGTTCACTGTTTTCGGGCCGATGGGACTGGTGGCGTTTTCCATTGGCGCAACAAGTGCATAACAAATGTTTTTGTGTATTACCTTCAAGCATATACCTACCTAGAGGCAGCCTTTCCGCTTAGTCGTGTGATTGGTTGGTGGGATATGTATACAGGGCGTAAAAAGTATGATGCTCACGATTTTAATGGGCGATAGAGAAGCTCAAAACAAGTCGAAAAAGCCAAGAACATATGAGTCAAAAGTTAATTGTTTTCTAAATATAGCCTTTCAAAGTTAAAAAAAGTTAGCAACACTGCGCCTGTTTCATCGAAGCGAGTCTCAACTTCGAACGTTTTTTGCATGTTTACACTTTTTTTAAGATGTTCATTTACATACAAATAATAAAAATTACTTCCTGCAATTTATTTTGATATTAAATTTAAGTAAAAAACAATGAATTATTAATTGGTTTTCATTTGTAATTGAAAAATAATTGTACTTACCACAAGAATTTTAAGAACACAAATTATTATGCTTTAAAACAGCACTTTTTGTTTTGCTTAAAGAATAAGATTTCTTGGTCGCACACATTTCGTTTTTATCACTCTTTGGTACATTTGCAATGTCTTGAATTTAAAACATATCCGCATATTTTCCCGATTTAAAAACAAACAAAAATATCGTGGCCGGATCGGTGAGCTTCTTTGTATACAACTGATTTTAAGCACAAACGTAGCTCTGTTGCCAATTGTTTTTTAAATTTTTAACTGGGAGAACAATTTTTGAAAAATTATATATTTTATTTTTCTTATTTGTAGACTAAAACATTTAAAATTTAGTTTATTTTATTACCAAATGAATCTACTGATAAGCGATTAAGACAAAAGTTTCCAGTTGTACAGTTTACAGAAATAACTGTTTTCAAAAAACATAAGTTTATCATCGTTTAGACAAAAATCTGTCAAGTTTTGACACATATGCCATATAAACTTTTCGACTTGTTTTGAGCTCCACTATCGCCCATTAAAATGATGAGAATCATACTTTTTACATCCCATTTAAGTATATGTCAATTCTCTTCGCCAAGACCAATCAGTACATATCCAAAATAGTTTTTAAAAGTTGAATATTTAACAAAAAATTAATAAAATAAAGCCTTCTGGGATGGGCAAACGGTGACGTTCAATCTGCGGGTAAAAATAACTCCTTGTTAAGTTTACTACCCTTGATAATGTTAATCTTTTTTTTCTTGTACGCTTTTTTGCACGTCCATGAGGCAAAGCTGCCTGTATAAGATATGTTCTCGAAGTTTTTAACATATGGATTCCGATCGCACCCTAATTTTAACAAAACATAACCTAAACAAAACTTAAGGAATTTTAACCCTACTTTTAGCGTGCCTAAAAATGATTTTTAAAAGAGTAATAAATAGTTCGTGTAGGCTTTGTTTAAGAAATGTACGTGTTTGTGTTTTACTTTTGGTTGTTGGATACTTACAATATTTTCTTTTTAGTATTCAGAGTCAATCTCAAAGCCGCAGCGCATTGTTATTCCAGATGATAATGTTTTAAAAGACATTTCAGATCAGGTATATAAGCCTAGAAAACACCCTGGAATAATAAAAAATAAAACAGTGATAATACCTGATACTTTTGTAAAGGCAGCCTTAAATGCCATTGGAGGTAATTATTATTGTTTATTACTGCATTCTAAATGCAATGTCATACCTCTTTATACCTAATTGGGGTTCGAAAATATCCGATATTTATTATAAATATCAAAATATCGGGTATTTATGATATATATCCGATATATATCAAATGTTTGATATATATCCATTTTGTTAATAAACAGTTATATTCTATAAATACAAAAGTTACTTAATGCTTCTTAAATACTCAATAAGAAAGTAAAATAGGTTCTGCACTTCGTCAATTACTTTCTTTGTAAAAAATAATGGAATAAACACAAAAAAACTTACTCTTTCATAACGAAATTTTTTTGACGCGATTTCCGGCAGAAATGTTGCCATTTATGGATTAGAATTTACTATTAGTGCAGGTACTCATGAGCTTAAAAGTAATCGGGACGCAAAGATTGATTCCAATCTGATAGGCAGAATTACATTGGGAGTAATGGGGCAATTCACATGAGATTGCGATAGCTATCGGATAATCTGGGCCTATCTTGATGGGTATCGCGGCGGGACGCCAAGATTGATTTCAATCTCGATAGGCAGAAATACGTGAGGAGTAATGGGGCAATGCACATGAGATAGCGATAGCTATCAGATAGTCTCGGCCTATCCGATAGCTATCCTGATGGGTATTGTGGCTGACGCAGGTTTCTGCCCCTATCTAGCGTCAATTCTATCCATATATGTAACTATATGTTTTTGGGGTTGCTGAATCCAAATCCGGTGTCAATTTGACTTCATCAGGTCAGGGTCAAGAACATTTCAAGGTCAAACCTTCAAAATTAATCGCAACCAAATTTAAAAAGTGTTTACTTATGTATTTGAGGACGCTGAATACGAATCCATGGTCAGTTTGACTACATTAAATTTGGTTGCGATTAAATGCCCTTAACCCTGACCTGATGGGGTCAAACTAATTGTATTTATTGACCTCAAAAAGATAATAGATAAGTCTTTCAGTTTTTTTTTGTAGAACATTTCAAGGTCAAATCGCAACCAAATTTGATAGGATCATACTGACAACGGATTCGTATTTAGCGACCTGAAATATATAAGTATACACTGTTTAAATTTGGTTGCGAGTAATTTTGCAGATTTGATCTTGACATACCCTTGACCCTAAACTGATGGGGTCAAACTGATCCGGGATTTGAATTCAGCGACTCCAAAAACATATAGATAACAGGGTCAAGTCTTTCGGACGTTTAAATTTTTTTGTGGGGGTGTGTAATCAAAAAATATACATTTTTTGTTTTTCTTTCCACCCCCGTCCCAAAAGATTATTATTTTTTACAGCTATTTGAGAAAATATTTAAAATTTGTTTGGAGATTTGGATTCAGGAGGATCAAAATAAAAACAGTTTAAAAATCTAAAAAACAACAAAAGGGCTAAATTTAAGAGCCAGAGATTCATGTTTATATGATTTTAAAGGAGGAAAACAAGAATATGATGAAAGAAATAAAAAATGTGCCGAATTTGGCAAACGGCCAAATTGATAATTTCCGGTAAATTTCTACTTCGGTGATCGTTGTGTTTGTGCTAAAATCGTACATATCCAATACTGTAGAAAATAAAAATTAATTTTTAACAAAAAAAAAAAAACGCAAAAATAGACTTTTGATATATTTTTTTAATGACTAAGCTAGATCGCTATTCACTTCCAATTTGGTTATCCTGGGTCGAAAAACTTCTATACTAATATTTTGAACCAGATCAAATTATAACGAAAAAAAAAGTGAGGTTAGGTTCAATTTTTTTAAAAATCGTCGATAACTTAAAAATTTGTTTGCAATTTCAAGTTTCCATAAACATGTTTTTGTATTTCCAGACAAATCAGAAGATGAAAGAAATACAAAAAAAAGTTCGTAATATTTTATTTACATTAAACTATACATTTTTAGGTATGGGGTATCCCAAATTCGAGCCTCATCATTCCGATCTCGGAATCGTGAAGAGATACGAGGTTGGTTTAATGCAGGCAAGGTTGCGCAATTTGATGCTTATTAAAATGCCGCCTTAAAAGTTTAAACATTTTAAATTCCTATTTCCGAACACTTTTGAAAAGACCAAATATTCGCAATTTCATTTTTATTTTTTTATCACTTTATGTATTTTGTAACATCCAATCAAGATGTTACAAAATACAGATAATTGATTTTTGCAAGCTTACTTTTTCTGTTCTACAAGACAGTGTTAGTTAGATTTACACAACTCAAAGACAACGTTTTGTAACAGTTTGCAGAAAAAGCTGCCATCATCATCTTTGTTTTTTAAATAATATGTCCTGCGATTTTTTTTTTTGCCAAAACTCTTCGGATTTTACGAGGTCTAAGGTTTCCAAACCAATAATGTATAGCACTTATTCAAAAAATTCATAACAATGGCAAAAAATACAGATAATTGATTTTTGATAAGATTTTACCAGGAAATCATTAAAATGCTTTTTTTAAATAAGTGTGATACAAGCTGTATCGGTTTTGGAACCTTAAAAGCTTCTAAAATCAGTTATAAAAAATCGGGACCATATTTAAAAAAACAAAGTTGATGATGGCAACTCAAAGACGAAACGTCGGTGTGTAACAGTGTTTTGTAGAACAGAAAAAGTAGCAATAAGAATGTAAAATTTATTTTGTTATATCTAGTCAAAAAAAGTTATAAAAAATAAAAATTTAATCGCGAATATTCATTTTTTTTGCCAAAACTCTTCGGAAGAAGGTATTTAAAAATTTTTAAACTTTTAAGGTGGTAATTTGATCAGTATCAAATTGCGCAACGTTGTCTCCATTTAATCTACCTCGTTTCTCTTCAAGATTCCCAGATAACAGTGATGAGGTTCGAATTTGGGACACCCCGTACTTGATTTATATTTTATAATTTAATAATTTTCTTTCTATACATTTATCATGCCAAGTCACTTGTCTAACTTCACTTTTAAAATAGTTTGCATACCCATTTCTAATTGCATTTACAACATGAAACAATTCACAAGATAGGATTGAAATGACGCGGCTTCCCTATCTTATGTGCACTGAAACTCCGATAGGTATCAAAGAGATTAGATTGGAAACAATCTGCGTCCCGATTACTTTTAAGCTCATGTGTACCTGTACTTAGGGAGTATGTTTTAACTCTACTCCAACGCCAGCTACATTTGGAAAGTAGAAATACAGTAACAAACACCAATAATTCCTTAATAATAACATTTTTTTAAACCATCTTGGTACTGATATATATCATAAAAAATCATTTGATATATATCCATTGATATATATCCTTGAACCCTGTACCTAATTATGAAAGATATTTTAAAAACATATCGATCATGCAAGTATGATTTCTCTCTTGGCATTTACAGATAATAACTCAAAATCATAAAAATGGCTTTAAACGGCATACTAATAGACACTTAAAAACTTAAATGTGTGAATTTACTTAGGGCTACCTTAAAAAGGCATTTATATCGCATAGCTAGTTTAAACTAGATAAGTTAGGCTATTAACAATTACCAAGCTGCAAAGCTATGATGCTGAGACATTTTATATTACAATAAATAAGTTTTTTAGATCACCCAGTAAAGGCACTATTAGCTAGAGGGGATAAATTATCAAGGCATTTAAAAGGACGAGTTCCTCCTATGGAGAATGATGAACTAAAAGATACAGTTGAAAAAATAAAGCAAAAGGTTCTTAGAAAATGTAAAGATGTTGTTATAAAAGATGAAGAGGACCAAAAAAGATATAACCAGATGGTGAAAGATAAAATTAATACAATTTTAAGGTAATGTATTAGGTTTTGATATTCTTAGTGACTTAGCAAATTGAAATAGAATTATTAATAAGTAAGACACTAATTGGTACTTATTAGATTTAAACAATAAATTTTTAAAACAAAATTATTTAATTTTTTTTATATTTTTAATACCTTATGACTGTGGCTGCTGGAAAGTTTAAAGAGCAATACCCAGACAGTGCATATATTGTCTAGATAAAAGTCAGAATATATAAATTTAATTATCTATATAATCTAACTTTCTCCTTTATGTGTCTTCATCTTTCAGTGATCCTCTTTGTGTGTCTTGTACTATAAGTCTCTCTAATGGACCACATGATGTGAAGCATGTGTCCCTGTCTATATATGTTTAAATATTTTACCAATAAATATTTACCTATACTCAGATGTATTAGAGTAAACTATTTAGATCTGTGGCCAAAATACATAGTATGTTACTAAAAGCCACCAAGATTTTAAAAAAGAATAACCTAAAAAAATTAAATAATATTTATAAATATCTAAGTCAATAATCTCTAAATTTTATTTTCATTTAAAATATAAACTTTGGTTGTCATATGATATCTTATAAAGCTAAATTAAAAAGAGCTTTATTGTTTATAATTGAGTTTATATTACTTTATACCTACCTATTTCATTTACAAAGCAAAAATTTAAATGGTAAATAAGATAAATTTAACTTATATTATTTAAAAAATTAAATATTATATAAAAAATTAAAAGAAATAAATAAATTAACAATATTAAAAACATTTCCAAAACATATATTTAAATACAGATATAAAGATCTTTAGTGTGTCTTAAACTGTTAATGGTAATATTTTTTATTATAAAAGCTTAAAGGATACTCAACTGGACATTCAAATCTGTGAATTTTTTGCAAACCAACCGGTTTTAACTTAAAAATAACCAGTATATGGTTTGTCACCTAAGAATGTGACATCTCTGAATATTATTTTTGTGATTTAAAGACAAAAAATAATGTAACAATGCCACCATCTCAGAAAGTAAGGGAAATTTATGTTTAGGATTACTCTTGCATTAATCAGGTCATTTTTATAGAGACATGTTCTTTTTTAATTATGTTACATAAGTGCCATGTGTGTTTAAAATAAAAAAAAAAAAAACACATTAGAACTACTTAACTAGGTTGGTAGGTTTAAAGTGAGTGGCTTTTAGACCCTCCACCGTGACCAATTGGTCTATTGTGGCTCACACCTTTTTATGTTTCCCCCATAGAATCAGACTTTTAGTGAGTCCGATGATCCAATTGGGAGAGAGTTCTTTTACCTCCCTGGCAACAATTTGTCATTGCCTGGTATTGGAGATCTTAGTCGTACCGCTACCAGTTAAAAGCATAATAAGTGCTCTGGTGTCCCTGTCTTCTTGAAAGTTTAACGACCAGACGATTAAATCAGTCATGCTCTCCTTTCCTGGTATAGTAAAGTGGGTAGCCACCAGGTCCTTGTTACAGAAACCAGATGTTCCACTGAGGCCATTATTCGGCCTCAGTGGAACCTGTTTATTGGGGATGGATTTACCCTCTCCATGAAACCGGCGCTTGAGACTTTAGGGGTACCTTTCCAAACGGCTTTCTCTATGAAAAACAGTTCTTTTTGTTTAGTGTTTAAAGCCAGGGTACCCTTTTCCCCTTGAAAGCGGTTCTGTACGCCTTCTTTTTGGTATCAGAGATCCCTCTCACTCATCATTTCTTGTACACATGTTGCGCAGTATTTAAAAAATACTGTAAAACATTACCAGACACTGCGAAGCATTGCGAGAAACTACAACGCATTGCGACGCGCTGCAACATAGTTAGACACAGCGAGACACTGTGAGACATTGCAAAGTACCGCGAACAGTGAAAGACTCGCTCACAGCACTGTTAATAAAAGCTGCCTATTCAAAAGTCTAATATTCCCTTATGACAACTTAAAAATAATAATAATAAAAGCTACAAGATGCGCACTTACATTTTCTTATGTCATGCAAAATTACATTTTTAGTCATAAAAAACCTGGATTTTTCAAGAAATTGAAATTCATATCTTAGTGGCAACCCTGTTGTATAACGTCCATAGCGGCACAATCGCGTTATTTAAAAATTGCTGTTAAATGCACTAATTGCATATTTCTGGGCATGGATAGTGTTGACGAACCTGGGAAAAGAAGATTAAACACCCAACAATTTGGCAACCGTGGTCCCCAATCCTTTGTTAGACACAAAGCTTTGTGGGCTACCATAAAAAAAGCTTCTAGTTCAAGAATATGGTCAAACGATTAGAAGAATATTGTAAAATAATTTTAACGTAGTGGATACCAGAAGTCTGACATCTCAAAATCTTCTACATAATTTACGAAATTTTACCAAATAGAATTTTATAATGGATAATAAATTATTTTAGCCAGATCTAATTAATCTCCTGCCAACTAAACTAAAAAATTGAGAAATTTATCTGCAAGTAACACTATTGATCTTCAACTGTTGTATCACCCGGGTAACAATTGCCTGCAATTAAATCTATGATTTAGGCTAGAAGCAAGATCTGGACTTAGAATGACCTAAAGAACAACTAGAATTTCTGTCGTTTCGAAATCCTATAATTTACTGTGTTTCCGAGTCTATTTCATACTTGTAAGGCATGCTGTGATTAACTTGAAAATTATTGATCCAATATATATTTAATTATTTTATAACTTGAGGTACAATTGACAATTTGTTTTGGAATTTAAAAAAGTGTAAAAATCTAAAATAATTTTCTTTTCATTATTTAATACATCTATGTATCTTATAATCTTTTACCAGGATATAATTGATTTTTAGAGAGAAAGTATATAACTGGAAGCCGATAAAGTATGATGTAATGCATTCTTTGGTTTATTTAATTGAAAGAGCTCCTCCAGAATATGCAGTATTAGTTAAAATATTTGGGGAAATAGCTTCTAGAGAACCCAAGTTTAAACCTAGAAGTTTATTTGATTTTGGATCTGGTGTTGGTACTGCAACATGGTAAGTAATATACAGGAACCGCCAAAAAGTTGGAAACATTTTTTATTCTTAAAATTATTAATAAACTTTTTTGGCAATCGCAAATGCTTATCCAGTAACCTAAAAAATCGATCTTGACGTTCGGCTCGTGGGCGCCGGGTGGGAAAATGATTATAAAAATTAACTTAAGTTAGTTGGCAAGATATGTAAATAAGTTATTTGAAAAAGCTGTTTAGAGTTTAATTCCAGGTCGATGTGTAAAAATTAAAATAAAAAATTAAAAAAAAAATAAAGAAGGCATTTCTTAGAAGTTTTTTTCAGTTGAATTACCTATTTTAACTCTGCTTTATATTGAGTTTGCTAACTTTAATGTGACCAACCGATTTAATACCTTATAATTTTTTAATGTTCTTTCACAGTTAAAACGAGAAAGTTAAAAAATTCAGATGGAGCAGGTACCCGAACTGTGTAAACCTCTTTTTTAAGGGCTATATTAATATTTTACAATCAAAATGTAGTAAGCCATGGTAGGAAAGACTATTTTCATTAAATATTATTAAACATTGACAGTTTTCTTACAACAATGTTTTTAGTTTTTACTTGATCTTTCAACACAAACGCAGTAATTTAAGCTCATATTGATACATAAATGATATTGCAGATTTTATACAAATTGTATTTTCAACAGAAGTAAACTTTAAAACAAATGCAACAAATTAATTTGTAGTGTTGTGTTGGAGTGGTTCTTGAAAAAATAATAATTAAATAAATATTAATAGATTTATCTAACAAACTGTAAGTTAAAAATAAATAGTTCCCAAAACTGCATGTGTTTTATAAAAAATTGTAAAAATTTTATAATTTAGGTTCCCTCCTAGAAATTATTTTTTTGCTTGTTATTTTTTTTTAATTTTCTGATTATTCAATTTTTAATTATGTGTTAAGTAGGGAATAACGTGGCATTGAGAATACAGGGTGTCTCTAAAAGGTGCGGAAAAAATGCACCCTTAAATTTCTGAGGTAAAATATGACCGGGCTTATCTCAGTCCGAAAATGAAATGATTTCGTAGATACAGAGTACCAAAAGTTTAAATTGGTTTTAGTTTTTTATAAACAATTTTGTTAATATTTGGTGTATTGCCACAATATTTGATTAGGGGGGTTTTGTGAGGTAAAAAATTAAAAACAGCTCTCATTTTTATTGTAAACTTTAGAGCGCGCCACATACACACATTTAAAAAGAAATAGCTACCTTATTTTTTAGATATTTAGATGTAAATTATTGATTTCTTACTCAAACTTACCATTGCATTGTATTGCATTATATGGCCAGAATAATATAAAACATTACAAAAACAAATAGATAAATGGGTTGTTAATTTTATTTTCCAGTCAAAACAGCCAATAAGAGATTTATCATGCAAAAAAAAAAATAAAATACGTTTAACCAGTATTTAAAATGGCCTCCATTTTCGTGTGTACAAAGATTAATACGTCGTAAAAAATGTAATTGAATTCTTTGGAACTTTTTGCCATTATTTCTCAAAGCGGTAATGCCAGTTTGAATATGTCTATTTAATTCACCTTCCATATCTGCTGGCTAAAGTTTTTTTTTTTAAATTTAGATATCTCAAAAATGGTTGCTTAAATTAACTCTTACCATGTATACATGTTTTTAGGTAAAAAATGTTAATAAATAAACATTTTCATGTAAAAATTAAATACAGAGTGGCCAAAAAACTATTTTGTTTTAAATGTGTGCAAGGTGCCACTTGTGGTTAGTGTCCTCTAAATTGTACAATAAATATGACAACATATTTTAATTTTTAACCTTACAAAACTCCCTAAGCCGAATATTATGACAATACATCAATTATTAACAAAATTATTTATTCAATGCTAAAATCAAACTGATCTAATCTAAGTTTTGTCGGATGGTCATATTTTAGTTTCAGGAATTTGTGGCAGCATTTTTTCCACACTTTTTAGAAACCCTTGCGTATTCTAAAATTTCAAAAAAATAAAATTAAAAAAAAAATAAAAAAGTGTAGGTTAAAGAAACATCAGTGAACAGCATTGAAATTTCTACCCTTTACCGGACATTTCTTAAGCTATATTAAATAGTTTTTTCTACATATAGATTGGATATAAGACTGTGTTTTATT
Source organism: Listronotus oregonensis (assembly GCA_019359885.1). Taxonomy (NCBI): domain Eukaryota; kingdom Metazoa; phylum Arthropoda; class Insecta; order Coleoptera; family Curculionidae; genus Listronotus; species Listronotus oregonensis. The sequence continues at coordinate 82,750 of JAHBCN010001168.1, forward strand.
ATTTATTACTTTTTATTGTGAGTGACCTATTGTTAGCCTAATTAAAATTTAGAAACGGTATTTTAAACTAAAAATCCAATTAATTTTTAGGGCTGCAAATGTCTATTGGAAGAAACACATTTTCGAGTATTTTAATGTAGATGTTTCATCAGATATGAATGACTTGGCACAAATATTATTGCAAGGTGGTAAGGGGAGTGGTGTTCCTATTGTTAAGGGAACTTTCTATAGGCAATTTTTACCCGCATCCAACGTATGTTGTTTAGTATTATTTTAACTACTTCTTTTAATTATTTTGAGAAAGATGAAATGTACTTCTCTCTTAATGACTTTACAAACAGGTGTAATGCACAAGTGATAATTAAAACAAGTTTTGATTATCATTTTAACATGAATCCTAATAGTTCCTCCTTTAATTTTCTGTTTTTTTTTTAATTTAAAGTTTCCTTTGTTAAAGTGTTAAATGCGTTTTAATTTATTATGTAATTTATATAAAAGGTATTACTGACAAACTTCTGACTTATAAAGTCCTCTATTTAGATATTATATGTTTGATGCTTTTTATGCATTTAGCTAATAGTGAACCAATATTTAAGAAGAAAAATGATGTCTATACCGATAAATAACCACGGCATTGACGGCTTTAAAATAATTTACGACATTTTACATACTTTTGAAAATCGATATTTTGCTCAAAACTGATGTTGGGTCTATGCTTAATTGAACCGTATTTTTGTTAGTCTAATAAATGCTCTCTCTTTCTAGTAAATGTATGTTTTAAGTCAATTCATTTATCACTTTTAATGGCTAAAGATTGATAAATAAGATAAAGTTTAACAGAAAATTTTAATATTTACTGAATTCAGGAATTTACTATGTAGGTTGCTATAAACAAGTCTTGTTATATATACCTACTTATTAGTGTTTTTGAAAGTACTTTCCAACGCATTTCATGCACTTATTTATACGCATAAACCGTCCCGAGAAATTCCGTGTTTTGGTGAGATCGATATGCAGAAGCATTATTATGATGAAACTGCCAGGTTTTAAGACGTGAGTTTGGTCTTAATTTCATATGGCTTTTAAATACTGGGGGCAAGAAAGTCTTAGTGTACCACCTAGATGTAACTGTTTCCCGCGTATCCAGCAACACATTCCTTATCTGCCGAAAAAGACAACTATCCTTCTATTATAGCTCTAGCATCAGGTAACTAGGGTTGTTTTAGCATTTTGTCACACCAGGTAACCCACGTTTCCCTTTGTCCGTTAAAAAGTAAGGAACAAACAATGAATAAACTTTGCGTAGTATTGGTAAAAAGACCTCTCTATGAATCTCTAAGATGTGCCCCATTTCCCTGTATATCACAGGTTTTTTTTGGGCAATGAGTTTTTTAACAGTGTTAATATTTTTTTGAGTCATTATCTTAACGGGTCGGCCTAAACGTGCAATATTGTAGAGTTCAAATATTTTCCTTTGACATTACTTAAATCACCGTTCAACTATCCTAAAGGATGGACAATCCTTGGCAAATCCTTGCTTAATTTTAGAACTAAACTTGTATGTTGGTAAACCCTGTTAAAAATTGTACAAAAGTATCACGCTAAAATATCGGTTTTTAAGTGTTGCCATTTTTAAACTATTTTCTACCATATCTTAAATAGTACTAAACGTTGACAAAAATGTTTCAATAGTCAAAATTTCTCTACTAAATTATAGGCGTTAGTACGACATGACTTTTTAACGACCTACGTATAATGCATATACTACTAAAAGCGTTTATAATTTTTTAGACAGCATACGATTTAGTTATATCTGCCTACTCATTGTTAGAATTGCCATCATTGGAAACAAGATTAGAAACTATATTAAACTTATGGAACAAAACAGAAAGCTACTTAATAATTGTGGAGCAAGGTACCAATGCTGGCTTTAAGGTAAGATTTTATTTAGTTATTATAAAAAAATGTAATTATGCCAACGAACTCAAGCACTAGAATTAACGCAACGATAGTTTGTAGACAGGGTGTTTGGTGTAGTGATCTGTTTGTGTTTTGGAAAAATGTAAACAAATTGCCAGATCTCAAAAATCAAAATCAAGAAATTATCTCGAAAATGTAATAAAATTATTCAAAAATATTGGTTTTTGTGTTAATATGGGCAACATCGATTTAAATATAAATATTTATTAATTTGACAGTTGCAAGATTCGATTGCACCGGCAACAAGGTTAATTTGGACAGCTGCTGTATTTGTTTGATAAAACATTATATTAAATTGGGTATTTTATGGCACTTCGATGTCATTTTATCTCTTTCTATTGGGTTGTATTATTCAATAACACGTTTTGTTAACTGACTTGACCAACAGCAACCGAATTGAGCATCTAAAGTGAATGACATATCTGTCTGTCACTTCAGATAATAAACAATTATATTTTTCTGGCTTTTAAAATAATGTTTAACAATAAAGAATTATCGATTTATAAAACTGGTATTTATTGTGCAATGCCATAAACATTGAAAAAGTTATTTTTTCTGGAGTGATGTTATTCAGTGTATTTAATCAACGTTGCCGGTGCAGCGTGTATACAAGAACTATCCCGCCTTGCTCCTTTGATTACATTAATGCCAAACAAGGTTTGTTTCCTTTATTTCTATCCAAGAATTTGTTGAATTATGCTTATATTTTTTAGGTTGTCAACGAAGTAAGAGATTTCATATTACAAATTGACAATAAAGCTAATGCAGGTTATGTATTTAGTCCGGTAAGTATTTAATATTAAGAAAATGTGAGTTTTGTGTTTGGATTTTTGGACTGCGTCAAAATTTAAGGGTTTTCCGGTATTGTACCTTAATTACTTTTAATACTTTATAATTCAGAAATTTCGAATATATTGAAAAAAGAAAAAAATTGAATTTAAATTTACTTTTTTTTATCTATTTTTATTCATAGCTAAATAAAAGATTGCTTAACAGATCCCAACTCAGAAAATTATTGGAGTGTCTATTTTTATTTTTGTGGCATTACCGTTACTGTAAACTAAAATAATAAATTTCTTCTGGTGCAACTATTTTTGTGGTATATTTTTCTGATATTTTAATGATATTATTACAATGATGCTATTTTTACACATAGCTAAATATGCAATAACACACTTGCTTTACGGTCCCAACTCAGATTATTATTGGATCATTTATTTTTTTTTCATTATCGTAACTATAATATATAGGCTTAATATCAAGCCTTATTTTTTTTTTGTTTAGATGTATAAGATGGTATGTTTTTGCCTTTTAGAAAAATGTATGTAATAAGAATTGCAATATGCTTTCTCTCAAAAAGGTATGAAACATTTGTTATATAAAAAAAATGTTAAAAAAAAAAACGAAAACGCATTTTTTCCCGCTTTAATCGCTCTTAGCTTAGGGGTTTAATATACTTAGATTAAATAGTATAAAGGAAGGTACAAATATTATATTGCTTATGAACGACTGTTTTTTGTGTTGTTAGGCCGTCGTCGGTGTTTTGGTCTTGAAATTTCGCCAACACGAGTGGTTGGCATCTTCAGAAACAGTAGTTTATCTGACGATGGTCGCGAAAGCCTTACACAGTTTATTATATTGCTGATTCTTCGCACAAAAAAAAATGTAAAAAGAAAAAAAGTTTTGCAATTAAATTTTGTACAAGATGAGATTGGTTAGAAGTCACAAAATTTATTACGCTTGTTGCAAAACCACCAATGAACAAAGATAAAGGAGAAAAAAATAGTTTTTTTGAATTTTTGGACTCATTTCTCTAAGAACTTTGGTCGGTAAAAACTTCATGGTGTGATAAAATATCATGTTAAATTGTGTTATAATATATTCTAGAGCTTCTGCACAATAATTATTTGCAGTTTAACTTTATTATAAAGTTAAGTAAATTTAAATTATGAAAAAGAACTACGTTTTTCGCCTTTCTTTTTGATTATTGCTATTTTGCAACAAGCATAATGCATTTTGCGATCCCTAACCCATCTGATTTATGAGAAATTTAAATGCGAAACTTTTCTCTTTTTACAATTTTTCTCTACAAGCAGTACTTACAAAGTTATAAGAGGATAAAGGAAAAAAAGTGCATTTTCTTAATTTGTTTCATATTTTGCTCATTTAGTAAATGTTCCGGACCTTTCTGAAAGACAGTATATCTCGATTCTTGTTATATACATTTTTTTCACTTAACAACTAAATTGATCTTGATCGAAGAAATATTTTGAAACAAACTACACATTTAAATTGCCACTTTTTTTAGCTTTAGGTATGCTGGTTTTAGACTTGCCAGGCTGGTCATTTCATAGGTTATTTCCCATCCATAACCCTTAAACTGTCCAAATTACATTTCCAATGGTACAAAATTTACATATCCTAAAGCTGCACTCAGGCGATCCCGAATGGCGATTACAATTTTCTGATTAAATACTAAGGGGAACCGATTTTCCGGATTTTTTTTTCAAAATTGGCATTTAAAAATATTATCCTTTCACTTTTAATGGCATTTTGAGAAAAACAAAATTGTTGGCATTTTAGAAAAAAGGTTGCCCTTCCTGGCTTTTTTTACAGTTTACATAATTTTTCTGTTTCTCTAAAGGTTAAAGTACAAAAACAATTTATTTTTTATAATATTAGCATTTTGTCCTTAGAATACAGCTACAAAAAAATAACATATCTATTTTCATATGTTATATCTTAAAAATACTTGGGGTGTGAGCAGCTCACTCTTAAAATTTACAGCTATATTCACTAAGTTGAACTAAATTTAAACCCTTTTTTAGGATTTTAAATTGACAATTACGGCCGTAAAATAAAGAAAACCATATTTTCTCCAATTTAAATATAAAATAACACATCCCTATTTTTCCAGATAAAGTAAAAGGACAAAATAATCCAACCACTCTGTACTCGTATATTAAAATTAAATACTTAATTTTCTAAAATGATCCATCATTACAAAATGATAAACAAAACTTATTGCTACTTTTTAGTGCCCACATGACAAGGTTTGCCCAAGATTTTTAGCAGATGATGGAACACCTTGTAATTTTGAAGTAGCTTATCATACTATGCCAATAGGACAAAAATCTGTAATGCAACGTGAGTGGTATTCATATGTCGTTTTAAGAAAAGGTAAATTTACATATAAAAAATGGTTTAACATTTACAATGATAAAACTTGTATTGGAATTATGCCGAATATTTCTTTAAATAACCAAGTTATTTAGGATATATGCCAAAATTGGCACAACGAGTTCGTAGCACGAGTTGGTTTACGCAGAAGTACCTTAATATAGCGATATCACACGTGTATTGAACAATTTTTTATCTAGGCTTTTAAAATGTGAAAATAAACTATAACTATAATTTAAAATTTGTCATGATTTATTGAGACAACTAGAACTCCGAAACTTCATACCATTGGCGGTTCTAATAATTAGTTGAAAACGCGTTGTTTATTTTTGACGTTAGTTAAAGTATGTTTGTTTTTTCTCGCAATAAAATTAGTGATTCTGAAAAATTTAGCATCTGATATACAATCCTTTAAAGGTATTCTTATTTTGTAACCGGAAAAATCCAAGTTAAAATAAGACTACAGAAAAAGAGATTTGCAATTTGGCAAATGAGAAGGTATTTTTGTCATATTTTAGTAGTTTATCCAAGGTTTATAAGTATTTATCTTTATGGGTGTATTAATCGATGATCCGTTCAACGATTTTCATGAAACATAATGCCGATATAGAAAAACACACGAATTTAATTGCATTTTTTAAAAGACATATAAGGGCTATCGGGCAAAAATGTCTTGAGTATTGGCGAGAATGGATGTAACCAAGTTTTAAAAAAAGCGCATAATAAACAATTTAAGTTTATAAAGGAAACCTTAATTGTTGGATTGGCTGGAGCATGCAGGAGAGAAGAATTGACATTTTTATTTCTAGATAATGTAAAAGATGAATGTGAATGTTTTCAATTTTTTTCCAAACATTAAAACTAAAGTACCCAGAGACTTTTTTGTGACGTGTGGAAACATTGATGTATCAGGCATATCCTGTGGTCATCAATACCTTTAGTAGTCTGCCAAAGAAAATTGCTTTATATCTGAAACTATATCACCCTGAAGAGTATACTGGGTATTGTTTAAGGCGGTCCTCCACGTCACTGCTGCCAGATTTCGGTGCAGATTTATTAACAGTAAAACGTCATGGTGGTTGGCGTTTCAAAACAGTAGATTGTGATAGTAATTTGTTATTAGCTTTAAATAGATTTAGACATAGTTTTTTTAAATATCCAAGTTATTTAACGATGTCTAATGCTTTTTTTAAGCTAATTTGAGTGATTAAAAAGCAGTGAGGTAAGAAAAACGCGTGTGAAAATGAGTGGAATAAGAAGTTCAGTTCTTATCTTACGGGCCTAGATAAAAATTTAAAATCGTGCGTTTTTAATTTTTACTTTTTTGGCTATTTTTGATGGTAGTTAAAAACTAGAAACATTTCTTTTAGTATTTCTTAGAGCAACGAAGATAAGAGGTATTTATTATTAAATCAAACGATTTTTAAAGGCCCAATTATTATTATTATTATTTATTTAGGGTGTAATTGTACAGGTGAGTTTAAGAAAGAAATGCCCTATACATATGTAACCTCCAGGGCTTGGTGTGTGATCTAGAGAGTGTTAAACTTTCGATACATTTTTTTGACGTCTCTTGTACATTTCTAACGTTATTGATATCAAACTTGGTTAACAGCCTAATTTACATAAAATAAATATAATATATATTTTTAAATTTTTCCCCGTCTTGACCCTTTTAGCCCTCCCGAACTTTTTTATCCGTCGCCACTGTTTTAGATTTCCAATTCCAACTTTAAGCTTTTTTACTCTGTGTAAGTATACTGCACTGATTAAGACATATTTAGGAAAATATGTGGAAATGCTGGAAAATTTTGGAATATTTCGGAAAGAATTAAAGAATTAAGACCCGGAAAATTTTATACCCTGTAAAAATAAAAAAGGGTATTTTATAATTTTAGATCATGTGTTAAATTTTAGAAATATACAAGGAGTGCAGAAAAAACTAAAAAATATACCATAAGTTTAACGCCCAGTAGATCGTAGGCATAGCATATTTATGGGAGTTTTTTTTAATATTCTATGCACTCACATATGTACATAAGGTTTACAAAACCCCGTATATTTTGTTCAAATACGGATTTAACACTTTTATCTTTTTTTTTATGAAAAGGTTAATAAGTATCTTCCATATAAAAAGTTATCTCTCCATCTTTCTCTCATACTCATTAGTATGGAAAATGAAATTCAGTTTTCTATTTATAAAAATGCACGTAGTTTATCTACATAGGGTTCAAAAGTTAATGGCACTATGTTCTACTGCTTAAAAAGGTGTACTTCTTAAAAGGGTGCTACTGGTATGCAGAGGTGTGCACGAGTAAAAAAAAATATATTCGTATGATCTACGAGTACGAGTACTCAATAAAATGTATTTGTAAGTATTTTACTTGTAAGTAATTTTACAGAGGCAGCCTACAGTTACGAGTAGTACTCGTAAAAGTACGAGTAAAGAGTACGAATACTTTTACAAATTTAAAATGTAATATAAGATGCTAAAAAGTAATCAAAATTAAAAAATGTATTTATTTACCGCAATACTAAATATTACTTACTTTTTTACACATGCATATAAAATCTTTAGGCATATGTATGTATATTATGTATAGGTAAAAAAACTTAAAAACAAAATTTCTTGAAACCTAAAGTTTATTTCTAAAATAAAAACATATCACAACTTTTTAAAAAAATACAAGAACGTAAAAACTAAACATACATTCTTTGCGAATCACAATACTAATATACCTTAAATACTCTAATTCGGCTAGGTTTTCAACTAATTTTGCTTTTTCTGAAAAACTGGATTCACTCTGAGGAAAACTTGTCCCCGGAACGTTCTCATGTGTTTCAAAATCATCAAAATCGAAAAACTTATGTAAAGAATCACAAGCAACTCTTTTAGAGTTTTCATCTACATTCTCTTTAATATCAATAAATATATTTGCTTGGCTTACCACCATTTTTTCTATTGATGTTAAACTTGGTGGCAGCGGGTATGTTTTACTAATAAAATTATACCAGCGTAACTTAAATTGAGGATGTACAACCGAAGCTATTATAGCGCTATGTACTTGGGAGTCTAACGTAAAAAAAGTTTAAACCTACTTTGCAGTCCATCTAGGCATGCTTTAACTAAAGGCAAGGCAAATTTAAAATTGATTTTTAATAGTTTGCCTAGTTTATTTTTTAGTGAAGCTAAACATGGGAGCAAAAGGCCGTAAAATGTATTAGTTTCGCCTTGCAAAACATCTAAAGTAGCTGCCAATGGTTCCATCACTTGACAGTATTCTTCCAAATATAAAAGTTCGTTTAAAAAAAAAACAATTTTTTAAATTTAACCGTTCAAACAAATCAACCATTTTGTTTTTGTTGTTTACAATTTTCTTAATGGAATCATAGTAAGAATTCCAACGTGTGGCTCCAGGGAAAGAAAGTGTATGCCCCAGAATCTCTAGAATAACCTCTGAAGATTTCGACGCGGCTGCCCCGCCGCCAAAGAGTCAAAGCGCACCGCCAAGCGGCAAATTTCTTTGTCGGGTGCCGCGCGATATTCCACGGTAAAGAACATTAACGAATGGTTTTTACCGAGCCGACAATAAAGAAAATATATTCGTATACTACGAGTAGAATTTTACGAATACATTTAAATTTACTTGAAAGTACGAGTAATAAGTATTTGAAATTAACAATACTTATGAGTAAAAGTCACGAGTAGTTTTTTTATCCGTAACCAAAATACGAGTAAAAGTATTCGAGTACTTGGGCAGCTCTGCTGGTATGTGAATTTTCTCTTTATATATCATTAGAGGTAAGGTAAAAAATAACAAAAAACGCATAATTTTGTTTGTTATCAAATCGCCAAAAGTATTCAAAATTTATTAAATTTTTAGACGCCAAATTAATGAACATTAAAGTATATAACCCTACTATAATTTACCCTTTGATCCATAGTGATTCAAAATTTTATTCTTTCAATTAATCCTCTGTTATTTTCAAGGTGTACGTCCGAGCGATGCACAATGGCCAAGAATTGTGAGACCTGCTCTTATTAAATCAAAACACACTATTTGCAGAGTTTGCACGGCGAGTGGCAAGCTAGATGAAGTAATATTCACAGCAAAAAAACATGGAAAGTAAGTAGATTTAAGCTTTAGGTAATTCATACTTGTGTATTAATTTTAAATTCGTTAAAGAGAAGCAAGAGGAGTGCAAAAAATGTTATCCAAAGGCATTTTTAAGTCAAAGTAACATTTCTATGTAAATTAATAAACATTGCTGAAACATCAATAAAAAACAATATATATTTTCGTTTCTAGAAGTTTTTAACAACAATAAAAATCAATCGGCATAAAAATGTCTTTAAACATGGATATTTGGCAACGGTGCACAACTACATAGCTTCTCTGATAGGCTGAAATATTTCCATTTCTACCAATAACGTTTTTTACTTATACCTTTATTAGGTAAAGAGACATTTTTATTTGATGTTTTTTTAATGTTTAAAATAAAACAGTTCTGACCTTTTTCGTTATACCCACCTCACAGAAATCGTATAAAAACATGTCAAATTGGCAAAAAAAGTATAGTAGTTTGTTCTAGACACTTCAAAACATTGGAGAAATACAATAATATATTGACATGTGTGCGCTATAAAGGGTATGAACAAAGATCAAAACTATTCGGCCACTGAACTGGTCAGTCGACGTTTTCTTGAAATGGCGTGTAGTCGCCGGCGCTCAATTCTATTTTCTATCGAGAGCGGGATTGCAAGCCTAAACGGAACAGTTTACTGTTCCTACTTTTAGTGATTTATTACGTCCGAAATATAATTGGAAAAAATAAAAAGCCGCTTTAACTAACCAGAATTAACCATGACCGATCAGAACTAAAGACTTTTAATTTGTCTAAATTATCCCTATATAGAAGTTATTAACAAAATTCTCTGCGTTGTAAAATTATAAAAAATAAAAAAATAAATATCCAAAACTGCTTTTTCCATGTTTTTAAACTATTTTCAATAATATTACAACATTTTTGTGCAATTTAATCCCTTTCTGGCCGATTTTCCGTGGGGTGGGTATAATGAAAAAGATCCGATATAAATTTTGAACAAAACTTCACAGGTTGTATTTGACATTACTTTGGATGGTTGTGCTTGAAATCAGTTTAACACGTGCACCAGTGTAACCTATTTTGTTTACAGGGGCGGATTGGCCCATTTGTACACTGGGACAAATCCTGGTGGACTGAATAGTACAAGTCCGAGTGGACTTCTCCATAATATTACATAGACTCTCGAGAGGAACTGTTATTTTGGCCTGCCTGACCTATATTATGGGCCCGTTGCAATCCTACCCTACTTGTTTATCTATCTTTTTTGCTTCTCCATCGTAATAATATGGTATAATAGCTGCACTGTGTTGTCCATGAACGAAAGGATGGTCTCGACGGCCAAGTTTTAATAATAAATTTTATGTCCGATTACATTATAAACAGTTGTTTATTATAGAATTTAGTGGCCGTAAACTGGTCCTTTATGTACTAATAAAATAAAATAAAATAATTATTTTTTTTACACTTTTTAATGATATCCAAAACTATGTTACCAATAATTTTTTTACATCCTTTTTACACACATCGTCAAAAGTCTTGGCCCCCCATAGTTGGCTTTCAATATGTTTGTAATAAAGTGATGATTTTTTTATATTAAATTCTTTATTATCTTATCAATAACATTAAAAAATCACGGCAAAAAATTGCGTTATTTCAGAACACCGCAAATTTTTCAGAAAAAGGTCAGTTTTAAAGCAAATACAGGTCGTTAAAACTAGAGGACAATGCCGGGTAATTTGATTTCTCAGTTTAATTGGGCAAGAGTAGTGGCTTTACACCAAGAAAGTTTCTCAAATCATTGATTGCGCGTCGTTTGAATATCCTGCGAACGACAATGAGACGTATAGAGCTTCTGTTTTTAGAAACGGGTAGCGTCGCACGGAGGCCTGTTAGTGGAAGACCTAGAGTGACATCACACAGGGAAGATCAATATATGTTCAATTACACCCGAAGGAACCGTACGATAAGGGCAATAGCTCTCCGATCTAATTTTTACGCACGTATCGAAGGCCAATTTCGACAAGCACCATGAGAAGAAGACTATTCGGCAAATTTAAGGACAAGAAGACCTTTAAGATTTCCTAGGCTTTTACCTTAACATAGAGCTGCGCGTCAGTGAGCTGAAGAGCACCGTAATTTGCCTCAGTGGCGCAAGGCCTGCAGAGTGGCAGTCTCCGGCAGAGGGTCTGGAGAGGTCCAGATAGAGCAGAACGACCAGCCCGTGCTAGAGAAGTTGTTCCCTATGAAGGAGGAACAGTAATGTTTTGGAGGTATAATGTATGATCGACGTACTCTACTTATTCTTGTTCAGGGAACGACGACAGGTGCCTTATACGCGGAAAACTTTATCAAACCAATAATTCAACCTTTGCTCAACAAATAAGGAGAACATTTCATTTTTCAAGACGATAATGCCAGACCACATCGCACGCAAAGGATTGAAAACATACTGCGGAAGGAAATTTCCAAAGAATTAACTGGCGAGAAAACTCTCCCGACATGAATCCTATTGAACATGTTTGGGATTATATCGCTAGAGCAATATCAGGTCGAGAAAATTCCTCTCTAAGCCTTTAAGAATTAAGTTGAGCCGTTCCAGAAGAGTGAAACAATATGCCGGTAGATTATGTGAACAATCTTACCCGAGGTATGCCTAGGCGCGTTGGTCAATTGATTGAAAGAAGAGGTGCCCTACAGACTATTAAGTTAGTTACGATTTTTCAGATTGGCACTGACAACAGCAGATCTGGTATAAAGGGGTTTTGAAATGTAATAAAACAAAACTTTAAAATTTATTAGGAACTCGTTTATAATGTAATTGTGCATGTACAAAATCTTGTATGTTATACATACATAAACCTGGCTTTATGGGTCTCGTAAGTAAAAAAACTCACCCAATAAAGCCATGCTTTATGTATTCATAATATAAATGGCTTTTTTGCTCCGTTTTCTTTCATTCAGAGCAAAAATAGAGTTGCTTTATTTCATTTCAGGTTGTTTTTAGCAAACCTTTTTTTCCAGATTTTTAGACGAAGGTTTTAAATAAATTGGTCAAATGTCAATTGAATATGCAACATAATAAATGAAAAAAGGGTAATTATAATATCTCATGTGTTTTACAATTTCGGTTTAAACACTATGGCACCAGGTTGCCCCATGGCAACATAGCATTTGTATCACCAGTAGGGCAATTTAAAGAGGGTGGTATAAAAAAATTATGGTGGAATAGTTTTCGGTACTGATGCGCCAATTTCTCCTAGACTATACCACTAATTTCATTGTTCTAGATCAACTTATCACTGCGCAAGATCTTCAAGCTGGGGAGATTTATTACCGATAAGAATAGAAGATAAGACTGACAGCGAGACGGCAGAAAATAGTGAAGAACCATCCAAATAATTAAGATATAGGTATATTTATGACTAAACAGTTTTTTAAATTACATATTATCAAGTTTACTGATCTTTACCATAAATAACGTTTTTATTGGAAAATTGTATACATTTTGTTAAAATATACATTAGACAAAAAATAAAAAAGAGAATGACAAGTATTTTTTATTTTTATTATATTATAGACCATCGCACAGTGGCATGGTACGTGGTAGACTGTTTCAAAAATGACTACAGAGCGCTTAGCTTCACCGAATTTCAAGTTTATTTTTTTAATGAAAAGCTTATGAAATTGGGAAAAAAATTGCAAAGCCCTTTCTTAAGATTGTTCAATTTTTGAATCTTTGGGAAAAACATTTTTTTAGTCGATATTTTAGCCTGAATATTGTTACTCAGGGGTTTTCGGGGCCACCAATCACCAATATAAGGTAGAAATTTGAAACACTCTAATCCAAGATGGCGGATCCCAAATGGCGAGTATCAAAATAGAAAAACACTTGAAATATGGGGAATATGAATGAAAGATTTTACTTAGGGGTATCCAAGTCCAAGATGGCTAATCCAAGATGGCGGATCCAAAATGGCGCGTATCAACATTAAAAAACTCTAAAATACGGAGAATATAGTATAAAGGTTTTCCTATTTCCAATATTTAGTAAAAAAAAATAGAAATATATATATATTAAAGGGCAGTTGGTGATAGCATATTAAAAAACTATACAGAGTGTTACAGAAAAAAGTGAAACAAATTTAAATATAAGATATATTATAGACGTTATTAATGCTATTGAAGAAAAAACTATTTATATAATTAATATATGTTTATATATAGTTCTTAAAAAACCTAACAAATACTATACTGTGTGAGTCAAAAAATAATTATATTAAAAAAACTCAAAATTTATTACTACTTTGGTATTATATCTAAAAATTTGAAATAAATCATATGATATGTATATTTTTGTAGCAATTAATTAAATACCCACAAACGTTATACAAAGTGTATCAAAAAAAAATAATAATAAAATATTATTTTTTAAAAATTAAATATAGGTTACTTTGAAACATTTTGTATATTATTTTTACATATTGTTATTAATTGTTTTATATATTTATAAAAAAATTAGAATAGCAAAAATTTTGCAACTTTTTAATTTTAACTGCAAATTTAAAAAATTATTATAATTTTTCTATACATCCTGTATATTTGAAATATATATTTAAATAAACTGCATAACCATGTGAATCCTTGACCAAATTTTTGTTTTTTTATATACGCAAATAAAATGATTTGAAATTAAAAAAACATGTTTTTTGGAACACTTTGTATAATATTTATAGGTATTTTTAAAATTTTTCTAAAAATTCCATAGAATTTACCATATCTTTGAATCACTTTATTGAAAAATAAGGAAGTTATTAGGATTTTTATTTTTTTCAATATATTTTTCTTTTGAATCACCCGGTACAGCAATAATAAGTTTTTTAGAAACTATATATAAAGATGCAAAAAATATTTTCCTATTTCGATCTCAGATTCGTGATTAAGGTGCGGTTTCCTAAGAGCGTCGACCGGCCGAAACCGACCGCGACCGAAGTTCGCTGGAATCAATTGTGTGTTTTTAAATGAAGTTGGATTCCTAAAGTCGGTCCGACTCCTCCGATAATTTCCGTCCACTTTTGTCGGTTTCGGTCGTCCGTTCTATTCAGTCGATGGTTGATTTCAACCGAGAGCGGAACGGCATTTTAACGAAAATGAGTAGTCAAAAACTGTCGTGTGTTGAAGAAGAAAGTTTAATTAATTTAGTTAAACAACATCCAGCCTTGTATAACTGTAAATTAAAAGGTTACAAAGATCAAACATTAAAAAATAATATATGGAAAACTATCGCAAGTAATTTGGCACGGTCAGGTAAGTTTAAGTTACATACAGGGGAAGCTTAAAAACATAAAAGTATGGTGAAATTTTATTAATATACAAAGAAATACAATATCACGTTAGCCTATCCACAATTTTATCTTGCCAGATTACTGACCCTTGGTCGCTATTAAAGAATTCCTTAAATTTATCTCTCACATTAAAAGCTTCAAATGTGGATCTTTTGGCATTGGACGGAGTCAAGCAAATCATATTTTCTGTGGGGATTCTATTATCATATGTATCTGAATCTCCGGGCATGGAATTTTACAGTTTCTTAACATATTGTGTAAGATGCATGCTGAAACTACGAGGTTAGTAGCAGTGTCTGGATTGACGGCAATATGTGTATAAAAGACTCTAAAGTATTGGCAAAGTAATCCAAAGGCATTTTCAGAGGTCCTCCTTGCCCTGCAGTGGCGGGTAATTGTATATAGATTTTGATCTGTCATTTTTGGCTTGTTCCTGGGGATATGGCTTCATTATTGTTGTTGTTAGGGCAAAAGCTTCATCTCCCAAGATGACAAATGGTTGTGGCTTACTTCTGTGCCGGGTAAAGCAGTTGGTGCTGGCAAATTAAAATTTCCATCAGTGATTTGCTTTCCCATAGCTGATTTTGCAAATACTCCTGCATCTCCTTCCCTTCCATAGGACCCTACGTCTATAGCAACAAAACGATAGTGCGCATCAACAATAGCTAAAAGTATAATTGAGTGAAAACTTTTATAGTTAAAAAATAAAGAACCGGCATTATCAGGATATCGTATTCTTATATGCTTTGCAATAGTGCAAAGCATCAATAGACCCACAGCAGTTCGGAAAGATTCCACATACAATGTGTAGTAATCTTCTGCATTTCTTTGCATACATTCCTTCGTGGTTTCGGATTGGTATATATATATACTTAGCATACGATGTTTTATACTCTCTAATACCTCTTTTACTCTTTTGCTTACCCAGCTATGGTGAATTCGAAACTGAAATGCCAGGGATCGGAAGGATTCTCCCGTGGCCATATATCTGGAAATAATAAATACATATATAAATAAACAGAATGAAGTAAATGTTAAATATATTATTTTAGAAGCTGACTGTAGAGCAAGGTGGAAAAATATTAGAGATTACTATAAGAAAAAACGGAATGAAGCGATGAAAAATTTAGGTACTGGGGCGGAAAGACCCGAAAATGATTTTTTCCAAAAGTTCAAACATCTGGTTTTTCTTGAAGATACATCCATCGTACAAAGAAAGTAAGATTAATGTATAATTATAATAATCTGAGTTTTCCTAATAAGTCGTATTTTAGGAGTTGTTGTAGCGTTGTAGAATGTACACAAGAAGATAGCCAAGAATCCGAAAGTGTTCCTGAGTTGACAACGCCTCTTTCGTTAGAGCCGGAAGAATCTACGTTAGAAAGTACCGAATCAAGTTTAGGCGATGTACAAAATATAAAGCAAACATGTCAGAAGAGTGACAGTATGACAGAGAAAAAAATAACAAAAGCAAAGAAGAAAATCCGTTTATGCAGAGAAAATGATTTCGAGGAGATAAAAAAAAACCGCGAGACAAGAGAAGCTCTTATAAAAGAATTGTGCAAACCTTCCATTCCGCACAATGATCCGTTACTGGATCCTGCTATTTCTACATTTTTCCAGAGTATGGCTTTCACAGTAAGTAAATTTACGCCAGAACTACAAGCAAAAGCCAAAGCTGAGATTATGAATATCGTGAGTCGTCTTGAGATTTTCAATATTACGGAACAGCGAAAGCTGAATTTACAATATCAGCCATCATCCTTCAATATACAATTTTCCTCAACACATTTAAATACAGGCAACATTTCTCCAGGATCGCCCAATATTTCTAATTTAAATTCACCAACATATACAGATATTTCTCATTCTTATAGCCACTCTTCCCAGCCACCTTCTCATAATTCCAGTACTTGCGTTGAGTCAGATTTCCCAGATAACATAAACTTCTTACCATAGAATCTACAAAAGTGTGTCGGAAGTAATACTTTTTTTGATTCTGCTAAATGTAGTTAATTAATGTATTTAGTTTAAATCCCTAATTAAGAAGTGAACTTTTTTTAGAATTGCGTGTTATATATGTTTTCTTAAGTTTTCAATAAATTTAATAATTTTCTGTATGACGTGTTTCTTTACCTAGGTAAATCATTTTCTAAAATGTAATAAATTATAATGCTTACCTTAATGTAAGGCAAAGTTTCTCCTTAGGTGATATAGGAAAACGCTGCCTGTTGTATGGATTCCTTGCAATATCACTTTCTATGTAAGACATAACTGTTGCGAAAAGTTCCTTATTAACTCTAAAATATTCTCTAAATTTATTATCGTCGTCAGATAACCGCGGCTGAATCAACAATTTAAATGTGCCTTCTTGTCTTCTTTTTAAATACATTTCGTTTATTTTTCGTCTTTTTCGACACAGGAGTAAATGAAGGATGCAATTTTGCTCTTCTCCTTCTTCTTCAAGCAGGAGTAAGACACAAATTTTTCTTTTTAATGTGTTCTCCATGCCTAATTCGACGAACTGCGACGGAAATCATTAAAACCTCGCAGCTAGGACTCCACCTCCGCGACCGAATTCGTCGACCGACATTCGGTTCCGTTCCGCTATCGGTTCCGTCCTCCGCAACCGACAGTCTTAGGAAACCGTAGCTTTAGTGACTACCAAAACCACTGAGCAAAATATTTTAAGTATCCATATTCTCTGCATTTGGATTGTTTTTCTATTTTTATACGCGTCATTTTGGATCCGCTATCTTAGATTTCAAATTTCGACCCAATATTTGTAATTGGTGACTATGAAATCCCCTGAGTAAAATGTTTCATTTATATTCTACATATTTTTAGTGTTTTTTAATTTTGATAAGCGCCATTTTGGATCCGGCATCTCGGATGGGTACATTCTGGATTTCAAATTTTTTAAAATTTCTACCTCAAATTAGTGATTACAAGAATCCCTGAGTAAAATGTTTCATCCATAATCCCTGGATTTTAAGTGTTTTTTAAATGTGATACCCGCCATTTAGGATTTGCCATCTTGGATTCAGATTTTTTTTTTAATTTTGACTTCATATTCATGATTGGTGACCCCAAAAATCCCCGAGTAACAATATTTAGGCCAAAATATCAAGTAAAAATATGTTTTACCTAAAGACTCATAGTTTCAATTGCCACTTTTTCAAGTTGGGGCAGAATTTAAAAAAAAATTAAAAAAAAAAGGCCTTGACAATCTTTTTCAAATTTTGAGCTTTTCATTAAAAAAATAAAACTGTAATTCGGTTAAAATGAGCGTTCTGTAGCCATTTTAAAACAGTCTAACTCGTATCATGTCACTGTGTGTCGGCCCATCGAAAAAGAAAGGGACCAATCGTACCGAGTTTGTCCTCTTAAATAGTGAATAACTGATCATTAGTAATGGGTTTTACAGATGACTGCGGTTAATTGACTAAATAGATCTAGAAAGTGCAAAAAATTGCCATCTTTGAACTTTAACTCTATGCCATCTAAACCAAACGAAATTTTATGAAAAAAAACATGACGAAAAATTATCGCCAGACATTTAGGTGTGTCCGTTTGTCTACCTAATGGCCAAGCTTGACCTTGGCTTTTACTAAAAAACAGAAGTTTTAAAAAGGTTATTTATCGCGTATATATCAATATTCATTATTTAAAAGGGCATACTAGGTGCGATTGGTCCCTTTTTTCTTTGATGGACTGACGGTCTATTATCCTTATCCTGTAGGTTTGACAAGATGTAATATTGTTTGTAAATAGACACAATTTAATATCTCAAAACTTGAAAGTTCGTACTATCGCAGCAGTCGTTTTTTTATACTTAAAATATGTGTGACAAGT
Source organism: Listronotus oregonensis (assembly GCA_019359885.1). Taxonomy (NCBI): domain Eukaryota; kingdom Metazoa; phylum Arthropoda; class Insecta; order Coleoptera; family Curculionidae; genus Listronotus; species Listronotus oregonensis. Next base: position 101,214 of record JAHBCN010001168.1, read on the forward strand.
CATAAATATATCCATTTGTAATGACGTCATTTTTGTTTATCTTTGTTTAGTATATTCCAAACAGCGGTGAAAACAAACTTTGAAAAAAATTGGTGTCCGATGATTATTCATTTTTTGTTTTTGGTTATGTGAAATATCCGTCACTGTCAATCAAAAACATTGATGGGTTAACTTGTTGTCAAAAGTTATTTCGAAAAGTTTTAAATAATGTCAAGAAAAAATATTATATGTATAATGAACAATCGCAGCTAATACCTTTAAATATCTTGGCTTTTTTCACTGGAAAAAGAACAAGTCCGAAACGGAATCTCCCTTTAAATGGAGAATGTAATACAGCGAGCCGCAGATCCAACAAAATTGAGTCAAAAACGATCGCAAAAATAAAAAGGATTAGGATAAAATCGGACCAGGATTATGCTTTTAGTAGGTCTTACATGCAAGAGATCGCAAAAACCAAAATTACAACACATTTGAAAAATATAATTCGGAACACAATTTATTCTATGTAAGCCTGAAAAGAGTATGTAACATTGGCAACAATAAGACAAAAGTTCAGGAGAGAAATTGAATATTTTGAGTTTTCCAGACTCCTTAAGAAGATGCATCAAAAGTATAGGCTTCAAGTGGAAAAAATCAAATAGAAAATATTTGATGGACTTGCCAGATATTGTTCATAAAAGAATCAATTACATTACCTTGGAAATGCAATATGTTGGGATTTTTGTTAAGTTTGTATGTTAGCTAATTATCCTCTGTTCCTGTTTGACCTCCGAAAAGTGAATTTCGCAGTTCGCGCGATAAAAAAACTACAAGTTTTTTCCGGGAAGGCCGTTTAAAGAGCAGTATCGAGTATTTTACCTGCGGGTTGAGAGTCCGATTATCTAGAAATTATAACTACCTGGGAAAGCTTACGTTTTTCGGAACGTGCGACTGGAAAGGGGAGAGCTGGCATATTAATTTCAAAATAATTCAATATAATTATCCTGGATTGGCAATTGCTGAGTAGCACCGCCAAGAATCAAGCAAGCAATTAATCTGGATGACGTAACTACAAATGGGTATTATTCAGACTTTACTAATAATCAGTTTACTAAATTCAAATCAGACAGTTACATTTAATAAGCTGAGTAGTCCAAAGATCGCTGATGCTAAAAATTTAAACTGTTAAAAAAAACCACTCGTCGGACAGCTTCCGCCTTTAGTCTGTTTAAACAACATATAAACAATCATTATCCGAAAAACAAGCTTTTTAACCTTAAAAAGAGTCCAAGTTGGATTTTTTAAAAAATTGACAATTTTAGGTTTTCTGATTTTCCTCTGTAAAAAATGTATAAGGTTTTTAAAAAACCGTTTTGTTTGTTTTTCGATTCTTTACAGAAATTCTAGTGGTAGTATGGCAATTGAATTAGAAAATAATAATAATAAAAGTACCAGCATAAAAAATTACTGTTTACACAGTAATACAATGGACACTCCGATATTTGGTATAGAGTTAAGATCTGTGTATGTTACTTTTAAATTGGGCAAATCAAGTTTTTCTTTAAATGATTCTTTGTAGCTTAGTTATCTACTAAGAAAAAGAATATAAAAAAGTTCATTAGATTATGGGAATACTAACGAAAGTTAACTTAATCATTTTGGTTAGCTCAATAACACCTTTAAATTAGACGTTTATTCTTTACCAGGCTTGTTGAGATGGTTAATCGAGTGTGTGTGCCCAAATCTATACTTTGGAACCCAGAACTCATTTCATTTTTAAGCAATGTCAACCAAATTTAGCCATGAAATAACTATGTGCAAATGATAAATCAATTTTTGTCGCAATCCCGGACTGTAAACTCCATTTTAGAAGTTTGACTTCTAAATTATTTCTAATATAGATACACCTTTATTTTTCATTAAGTAAAACAAACTTTTTATTAAATTATTTTTTAGTGTTTAAAAAATTAAGTAATTTACACATATCAGATACTACAAGAATGGTGTTGAAGAAATAAAACAAACTGTTTTGTATAAGTTATTTTTTCATAAATATACATTCAAATATACATTAATCTAAAAATAACGCTAAAATAAAATTATTATATAACATAAATATAAAATCATATACAAACTAATAGAAATAAAATCAAAAGGATAATTTGTCATCGCTGAGATGAAGCGCATTTTTTACAAAACATATATCGTCTAACCAGAACAAACCCAATTTCCTCCTATTTCTCTATGATTATATAGGGGTATTAAGGATACTAATAACATCGCATAATAAACTTCATTCATAAAAAAGAAAACACCAATATCTTTATTATTATTTTTTCTTACACAAAAATTATAAGTACTGTGGCTTTCTGTCGTCCAAAAACTCTTTTTCTCTATGGCAACACATAAGAAGTGACACATATAAGTTAAAGATGAATATAGTAGTGAAACACGGTACAAATGGGACATATAAGTTTCTGAAAAAATACAAGCTTAGTTTCACAAACAATAAAATAAAATTGATTTAAATATAATACAATTTTTAGTATAAAACATCTCAAAAATGCTCTAAATGTGGTTCATTAATATATTATCGAGTTCTAAATGTTGTCTCAAACATATACATTGAGATTTGCTATAAAAATATCAATTAACGGACATAGAATAAACCTATATTTGTAATCATTATACAATAATCATTATAGCAAAAGAAAAGGTCATTTTTGTAATTAATGTTAACAGATATCTGACTGCGCCATGACTTCCGGAATAACCTGTAGATTACTAAAATCAAAAATCCAAATAATTTTTTTTCAGGTAATTTTTTTAAACAATAAGTATTAAAAAAGGAATTTTTTACTTTTTCTTTTAAATATAACAAAAAGTACTGGCTATATTACCTCACTCATAAAAGGCCGTTTGTAAAGAATTCAAAAACTTACAAAAGGTCTTTTGTGAGTAAAGTAAAAAAAAAAAAAAAGGCCCTTTTTTAATTATTATTGTTTAAAAAAATTACCTGAAAAAAATTGGTTAAATTTTTGATTTTAGTAATCTACAGGTTATTTCAGAAATCAGATATCTGTTAACATTAATTACAAACAAAAATCTATAATGATTGGCCCATTAGTACCTTAAAGCTTTCTTTAGCCATTAATTGGGTACCAAAAATTTTCTATAAATTTTTTTTTATCAGCTTGCAAATTTTAAATAAAATTACATTTTAATGGTACCGCTTATTTTAAATAATCAGATCAACGACTGTCAATAGGACCTGTACAGGGTGTCCCAAATATGAGCCTCATCATTGGGATCTCGAAAACTTAAAGAAATACTAGGTCGGTTAAATGGAGGTAAAGTTGCGCAATTTAATGCTGATCAAAATGCCACCTTAAACGTTTAAAATTTCGAATACTTTCAAAGACTTTTGAAAAAAAACCGAATATTCGCGATTTTATTTAAATTTTTTTATGACTATTTAAATAGATATAACAAAATAAATTTTACATTATCATTGCTACTTTTTCTGTTCTAGAAGACAGTGTTATCATTGAGCTGCCATCATCAACTTTGATTTTTTAAATTCAGCCCTGGATTTTTTATTACGGATTAGAGCTTTTAGGATCCCAAAACCAATGATGTATCACACTTATTCAAAAAAAATATTTTAATCCATAATCTGTCTCTCTTTAATACATAATTTCTTATGGAAATTGCCATTAATATGAATTTTTCGAATAGGTGTGTTACATCATTGGTTTTGGGATCTTAGAAGCTCTTATCCAAAATAATAAATCCAGGACAGTATTTAAAAAAAACAAAGTTGAGGATGGCAGCTCGAAGACAAAACGTTGGTGTGTAATAACACTGTCTTGTAGAACAGAAAAAGTAACAATGAGAAGTTATTGTGTTATATCTATTTAAATAGTCATAAAAAAATTAAAATGAAATGGTGAATATTCGGTTTTTTCCAAAAGTCTTTGAAAGCATTTAAACTTTTTAGACTTTTAAGGTGTCATTTTGATCAGCATCAGATTGTGCAACTTTGCCTCCATTTAATAGACCTCGTATCTTCAAGTTTCCGAGATCCTAATGATGAGAATCGAATTTGGAACACCCTGTACACTTATTGAAGGCTAATGCTAAAGTCATTAAAATTATTATTTATAAGGGTGGTATTAAAAAAATAGCAAAAGAAACATTTTATTATGAAGTCAAAATTTTAATATTTCTCTTCTTTTTTTAAATTCCTGTTTTAGTTACCTCACATAGCCTTCCCTTAAAAGTGGAAATATGCGTTCAAAAAATCCTTAATCAAGCTCATAAGTATTAAAGCGCAGTTCGACTTAACATATATAATAAAGTTAAGAAAATCATATATTGAACATATCTAAGTCATTTTTTCCATTGTGGATGTATTAAACTTAAACATTTTCAGATAAAAACAAATATGGCAGCAACCTTTTTAACAGGACGTATTCTGATTGTTGGGAATATTTTCTTTATTTTTATTCTTTCGAAGTATTTCAGTTGCGAATTTTGGGGAAATTGGCTCGGTAATTTTGTTTGAAGGCTGAATAATAACTTCTTTGTATTTTCTTATGGGTTTTGCTTTGTACTCAGTTTCCTTTCGTATTCTTGCAATTTCTTCTTCTTCTCTTCTCCGCGTTTCTTCTTCATCTAATTTTTTCAGGTACTCCAATCTTTCTTCTTTTTCTCGCCTCACCCTCTCATATTCTTCTCTCTCAAATGCTCTTTGATCGGTATATAGGTCAAAAGGTGCTGGTTCAGTTACTGGTTTTTCTGCTTTCGCTGGTATAAATGGTTCTTTGTAGAGAACCGTTGGTGGTCGGGCTTTAAATTGGGTACACAAGTTCTCTGTACTTGGCTGTAAAAAAATATTTTTAACTTACTTTTTCAGTAACATGACGATAAATAAGTAGAATTGTTCAGATTTTGCCTGCAGGGGAGTAAAATCAATTTTAATTAAAAAAAATCTTCATTAAACCGATTTACTATTTTTATCATTATACCACTCACAAAGGCCTAAGTACTAGGTTTCGTGGGTGCTGGGTTTTTAGATGTTTCACCCATTTTGAGTTCCGTCAACCTTTTAAAAACATCAAAAATTATCTTTAATATACAGTGTGGGCAGAGCCGTCAAAACTTGAAGTACTTGAAGTAAAATTTCACTTTAAGTACTTTTCTGTACTTGAAGTATTTTACTTCAAGTACTTTTTATTAGGAAGTATTTGATACTTGTACTTAATTAATTTATATCAAAATACTTGAACTTATACTTGATTTAACCAAGTAAATTACTTGAAGTACTTGAAGTAAAAAGAAATCAATCAAGTACGCCAACTTATTAACGTTAGATAATCGCGCAAACAGGTAAAACCAAAAAATCGCCCGACCCTTGCTGACTCTGATACATTATAGCTCTATTCAATTGTTAAAGGCACGAAGAATGGTAAAATTACAATTATTTTTAAATACTTTTAATTATAGGTACTTTATAAAAACATCAAAATATTGTATAAATACTAGTTTAAAATTTTTTGAAAAATATTTTTTATTTGTTCTAACTCCATTTAAAGATACCTGTATTTAAAATTTTATTTTACAATCGTTATCTCCATACTTTCTTCTCTCCAAGCTCTTCTACCAGCTTATTTTTTTTTATACGGAACCAACTTGTTTTGAATAATACGAACCAACTTGTTTTGAATAATACTTAAGGGTTTATGACTTTAGGGTACGTGCATTAGTTTAAAATACGTTTGTTGTTACAGAAAAAAAGAAAAATGATGATTTATTAAAAGGGTAAAACTGCAGAAAATATTGGGTTAATTACTAGTTTTGGAAGGTCATAAGGCTTCAAAATATAAAACAAAAAATGCATTCGGACTAAATTAAAAAAAATTATTGGACCTCCAAAACCGGAAAAATTTTCCAAAAAATTTACTTTGCTAAAAATCTCAATACATACAACACAATAACAGCCTTTACAGGTAAGGTAAATCATTAAATTATCAAAGTATACATTTTCTTTTGCGCTAATACATTTTAGGCTATCATTTAACTTGATGTCATTCAAAAAAAAATCTAGTCAAGTAAAACTACTTTTACTTCCAGTACTTTTATTTACTTCAGTTACTTTAGTTTATTTCAAGTACTTTGTTTTACTTCAAGTACTTTGTTTTACTTCAAGTACTTTGTTTTACTTCAAGTACTTTGTTTTACTTCAAGTACTTTGCTTTACTTCAAGTAAAATATGTGTGTAGTACTTTAAGTACTTTTTGAATTGACTAGGAAAAGCAAGTAGATGTTAACGAGTACTTATACTTGTGCTAAAGTACTTTTTAAAAAATCATAAACTTGGTACTTGTACTTGAAGTACTATGTAGGAGTACTTTGACCGCTCTGAGTGTGGCCTATTTTAATGATGCATGGTATTGAAATCTCGGAAACTACGAAAGATAGAAAAACGGTTAAATCGACAAAGTTTTAGACAACTTCGTAAATATGAATTTGAATAATACTTAAGGGTTTGTGACTTTAGGGTACGTGCATTAGTTTAAAATACGTTTGTTGTTAGAGAAAAAGAAAAATGATGATTTATTAAAAGGGTAAAACTGCAGAAAATATTAGGTTAATTACTAGTTTTGGAAGGTCATAAGGTTTCAAAATATAAAACAAAAAATGCATTCGGACCAAATTTAAAAAATTTATTGGACCTCCAAAACCGGAAAAATTTTCCAAAAAATTTACTTTGCTAAAAATCTCAATACATACAACACAATAACAGCCTTTACAGGTAAGGTAAATCATTAAAAAATTAAACACGCAAACGGCATACTTTAAACTTTTTTGGTCTTAAAAAATATTTTGAAAAAACTGAAAGGGGGTATATTCTATAAAACTCTGTAACTTATTTGTTTGTAACTTTTTTTCAAAAATCTTTTTGAAGCAACTTTTTATGTAGAAAACAATTACTGTATCAGATTTTAATTTCGACGTGTCGATGATTCTAAATCATCAATAACCTATTTTTTCTTAATGACATCATATTGAATTTTTGCATTTTTTAACTAACCATAAATCCCTCTTTTATTGCCTTTTATTGATGTATATATAATAGGTTCATACTTTCTAAAAGAAGTACCAAACACCACAAAAGTCGATTTTAATCGAGTAGGCTTTGGATCGCCGTGGGTAACAATATTATTTGTTGTAATATTTAATGAAAATATTTAATATAGGAATTAAAAGAAGTACAAAAATATTTATAATCTTTGACTTAAAACATGCACAAGTTTACAAAAAAATAGAACAATTTGAATTGTTAAACAAAATGTTGTTTATATTTGGCAACACAAACACGACATTTATTACTTTTTAGATCAGTACTTTGTCACTCGTCAAAGCGTATTTCTGTTATTATTAGCAAAAACTTCTTGAGCTCTCTCTTTGAGTCCTGCCAACGTTTAAGAAGGTTTAAATTTCGAAATTTCGTTTTTAACGGGCCTACAGAAGGTATATCTGGTGTACTAACAATCTGGTTTTTAAAAAGTTAGAAGTTTTTCTTTGGGAGGCACAAACTTGTTTATACAGGAAATGTCAATACTTCACGTACATATTCAGGTTCCAAAAATAAACATAAAAGTCTATACAAATATGAGTCCACAAGGCCTTCGTTTCCGAAATACAGGGTGTAAAAGTTGTTTTTTTACATTTTTTTTTTAATTATAAAAGATAGCTTATGTTTTGCTGAACATAATTGAAAAACAATAATGTTATTGAAAATTTTAAAAAATATTGTTTAATTATACATTTTGTTTTATTTTTATTTTTTTAAATTTTGCTATAATAAAATAAGATGGGTCGTAACTTTTTTTAAATCGAAATATCTCGAAAACGGTGGCTCATTTCAACTTTTAACAGGTATACCTTTTTGATGTAAAAATGACAAAACAATTAATTAATTTACCTTTAAAAAAATATAACACAGGTCTAACCAAAAAGTTGTGATTGTTCAAAATAGTAAAAAGACGTATAGGTGGCTCCCCCTACAAGTAAGAGCCGTAATGAGATTAGATTCGAATCTGTTATAACAAAAAAACCCCCCGATACTAATTTTTACTCCAACAATTACGTTATCGATTTTAAAAAAATGGGAAAATTAACTAAAAACTTTAACACCCTGTACTCCGGAAACGAAGGCCTTGTGGACCCATATTTGTATAGACTTTTATGTTTATTTTTGGACTATGACTATGTACCTGAAGTATTGACATTTCCTCACGAATCACCCTGTTTATCAATAAAAAGGGATTTTTAGTGTAAGTTTAAAAATGCAAAAAACCAATATGGCGTCCGTAAGATAAAATAAAGTTGATGATGATTAAAAATAGCCGAAATTCAAGACCTACATGAGAAATTGCTTTAAAAACAATTACAAACTTGAAAGCTTCTTCTTCTTCTTCTTCTTTCTGGGTGCCGCCTATTACTACCGGAGGCAGCGCAGCCTCTTGGGCTTTTTGTGCCTAATCTCCCATTGTCTTTTATACCAATCCTCCCATTAGTCTTGTTCCTTCTACAAGTCTGTATAAGCCCGAGACTGGTTGGTTGATATATTCCTCTGGACTTATTTTCGGTTGCCCAATAATGCCTGTCTTTTGTGATTTAACGCTTCACATTCACACAGTATGTGGTGGGCTGTTTCTTCCCCCTCGTCGCACATTCTGCAACTTGGGTCCCCATTGTATGAGCCTATCTTGTGTAGGTGTCCTCTTAGATTATCGTGCCCTGTTAGCAACCCTACTGTTATGCGAAGTCTTTTCCTACTTTGTCTGAGTAGTTCTTCCTTTGTTCTTTTGAATGAGCCCCTTATGAAGCTTTTTCCATCTTGAAAGTTACAGAGCTTTATAAAATTTGCCAAGTTTCAGCTTTTTCAAAATATCTCGAAAACCAAAAAAGTGTAAGGTACGCCGCTTGCGCTTTAAATTAGTAACAAAATTCTCTAAAATTTTATCCATTTAAACGTTTTTTTGTTTTTTATTGTTTCTCAGATCCATTACAAAAACAGCCCACTCTGTATTATATCTTTTTGGGTAACAAGATATTTTTCCGTAAAAGTGGACAATAAGCGGTTAAAAAAACTATGATACTATGTAATACTTGCAAAAAATATATCAAGGAATTTGACTTATAAAGAAAACCATTGGTAAAACCAGTGCTCCCTGAGTGTATTTCTGTGCTTTATTTTAATATGTTAAAAAAAGGACACCGATACAGCCAGTAAGGACTTTTCCCCAATTTTTTATTTAAACAATATTTATTATAATCCGTTTTAAAGATAGGTAATTCATTTAAAACCCATATTTAATAATATCTCTAACTATTTATACAAAATTTTATTTTACATGTATGTCTTGCTCTTTTATTTAAAGTAAAATTATGAGGAATAACTTAATTTTGAAGATATTTTTACAACATTTACCTACATTCTTAAATACGCTCTGAGATGAGAGACCTAGGTCACATATTATAAAGATAAAGATAAAGATAATTTTATTCATGTCAAATATACAATTACAGTATTTACATTCACAACAAATGTAAGTACATAAATGTTGTATAAAACATATCACAGTAAATCTTAAACAATTAGAACAATTACTATCACAGTCATAGGAGAGGTACAATTTTTTTTTTTTATGTAGTTTAAAATCAAAATAAAATGTCTATCTCACAAATACATTAAAATCACAGATATAACAAAGGGTCAATTTATGTAAATTAAAATAAAATAAAACAGAATACATATTTAACAAACTAAATTTGAAAAATATTACCCTACTCTTCCGTGGTAAAGTTTGCAGTTAAGAACTCATTATGACTATAAAAAGCCCTTCTTAACAAAAGACTTCTTACTGTAGCTCTAAATCTTGGTAAATCCAATGTTCTTATATTGCTGGGCAATTTATTAAAGAATTTTATAGCCAAGTAGCCAGGACCATCCTGACACCTCGTTAAACGATGGTGAAGTAGGGACAAAGATCTTTTCTGTTCAGGTATCATGCTCGTGGACTCCACTGTGCACTCTGTATGTACCCTCATTGCACTTTATGTGGAGAAGATTTTCCGAATATGTACACTGATGGTAATGTTAGTATACCCAGACGCAAGAAAGCGTCTCGACAATCTTCTCTCTAAATCCTAAGCCACATATAACTCTTATAGCCTTTCTCTGTAATCCGAACACTCTGGCAGCTTGTGGGGAATGTCCCCATGCCAACAATGCATATGTCATAACAGAGTGGAACAGAGCAAAGTATGCTATTTTCAAGGTAGTTGTTCCAATACACCGGGACAAATTTCGCAGCGCAAACAAGCCACTCCTGAGCCGACTTGACACATAATCTATGTGGGCATCCCATTTTAGCTTGGGATCCAGTATGACTCCCAAAAAATTTAATCCGGGGACAGCTGTCATTTTCATTTCCAACCTCCCTCAAAGCAAAATATTTTTTTGTTTTTGAGTGGTTCAAAAAGCAGCCTATTGGCACTGAACCAGTCCTCAGCACCCGACTGCGCGTCACACAGCTCCTGCCTCGCTTCGTCTAGAGTTTCTGAAGCAAGAGAAATAGCAGTATCATCAGCGAAGAGTGTATAGTCACACCTTGCCCGTTGTTGATAAGGAAGGTCATTAATATATAACAAAAATAAGATGGGTCCTAGAACTGAGCCCTGAGGGACACCTATGGTGACAGCCCTCCTCGCTGATAAACCTACCACACCCCTCACCCTTTGCACTCTATTCTCCAGATATGATCTGATTAACTCAATATGAGTCGTCCTGAAAATTATAATATTTAAGTTTTTGAAGCAGAATGCTAGAAGGCCTGTAGTATTTTTGATACTAGATTTAAAATTGCCTTGACAGTGTTTTGATTTTTTCTAAAGCCAAATTGGCAGAGACTAAAACATTTATTCTCCTCAAGAAAACTTACCATCTTAACAGCCATAGCTTTTCAATAATTTTAGATATTATAGGTAATATTGAGGAAATGGGTCTATAATTACTACATTCATTTTTTGTCACCCTGTTTAAAGATTGGTAGTACAATTGCTTCTTTTAAAATGTTAGGAAAAATATTTGCTGTAATCATTTCATTTATAAGTTTGGTAAGAGGAATGATGATAATATTTTTTATTTTTTTAATCATTGCTGCATTAAGCCCATACACATCATAACCACTTTTGTTTTTTATGCTATTGAGGATGCCCGTAGCTCAATATAGGTAACTGTCCCAAAAGTAAATGTATTTTGAGGTGATGGAATGTTTTGACAATTTTCTAGGGGATCAATTTTTTTATCTTTTAATTGACTGATAATATTTTGCGCAATACTACAAAAAAATAATTATTAAACTTATCGGGGTGATATCATCTGTATTTGTATCATGTCTTTTTCTCTGACAGTTTTTATTTATGATGTTCCAAATAGCTTTACTTTGATTGCGCGATTCCTCTAATAATTTTTCATTGGCCATAGTTTTTGATCGTCTGATGGCCATTTTATATAGGTTCTTGTGTTTTTAAATTGAAAAACATTTGAGGGTGTCGATATTGGCGACTTACTTCGCGACAAAAAGTTTAGATGTGAACGCATTTCTTTTAAATCATTATTAAACCATGAAATATTATTTGCTTGATCTGATCGAACTGTGTAAGTTTTCTGAGGAAAAGCAATGCATCTTGCTCTGAGATGACCCTTTTGTGTTACGGGGTCTGAGAAATAAAGTTAGTTTCAGTTATTGGCAATTCTAGACAAATTTGTTGAGCCCTATGATCAGAGATGCTGGTCTCAATGACTGATGTTGTGTAATTTGAATTAAAGTTTAGAAATATGTTATCAAGACTTGTGGGGTCTGAAATAGTTTTTCTAAAGCCAAAAGTTCCCAGCATGTCACACAGCTAGGTCCGCCCCACATATTATCTACCTGCTATGCATATTTAAACACACGGATTCGACACATAACTTTTGGCATGGTCTAAAATATAAAAACAATAACAGAGATAAAAGAGTAAAACAAGTAAATTTAAGAACTTAATATTTGTGTTCAGTTTCTTAAGGTGCCGGTTTTGGATACAATCTTCTTATCACTTCTGGTAAAACCAAAAAACCGTAAATTTTGACATTTTAAAAGACACACCCTATATTTTTAAGGCTCGAATTTCACAACCCAACTTGTATTATGTGCAATAAAGATCAAGAAAATGGCGTTTGAAAGTGATAAGCGCAATAAAAGGTCTGAAAAATTATTAGGTTTAGATAAAGAACTCTATTAAAAAAAATGTAGAGAAGGATGAGTCAATTAAATATATTAAATATTTATAATACTTCTTTGTTTTCTCATATAACTACATAATATGAGTTCCTTTGGATATTTTCAATCGCCATTTTCTCAAAAACCAACAAAGATAGGTATAATATAATACAGACTTTATATCAGTAATTTGAATCCTAAAAAATATACAGGGTGTTTCAATTAAAATATCAAAATTCACGTTACTTTATGTAAAATCGGCGTCAGTTGACATAATAGATTATTATAAAATTTGAAACCGATATGTTTGTGTTCAAGAAAATAAAAGGCCCGGTAGTGATTTCCTTGTCCCCCAATTGTCACCACAATTCATATAGAGAACCTGAGCCCAACAATTTTATGTAAATGCATCGCCAAGACAGCCTAATAGTATAATATCTCTAAAAATTATAACTTTTCGGTGTTTAGAATCAAACTTACATGTGTCTTGCTAGAACATTTGCTGCTTCCGGAATCATTTTTTGAGTCACCATTTCTATAAATTGATTTGGGCACCGGTCTTGCATGAAACTCTCTGGCTTTTCTCTCTTCTTCCTTTATCTTAAAAAAAAGGTCATATTATTTTAAAAGTAAACTAGATGATTCAAATGGCGTTTCTTGACGTCGACATAAAAATGACATAAAAATTGTTACAAAAAAATAGATTTTTTTAAATATTGGTTGTAAAGTTTACAGTAAATAAAATTAAAATTTTAATCTGCATTATTGGGCCGCCCGTCCCACTCAAATTAATATCTTTTGGAGGTACAAACTATAATACATGCGTTTTTAGTATTAGATAATTTTTTTGGGACTAAAGTTTATGGGGAGTAAATATATCACCTTACTTAGCCATGGTTCAACTTATACAAGGTAGATACCCAGGCATTTCAAAATTTATTCGCGGCTTGGCCGCCTAAACTTGCACTAGTTATAATGAAAGTAATATTTTTAATGTTTTACATTTGCAAAATGTAAAAAAAGCATTGTTAACCTTATGAAATAGTAACCTAACTTTCAAGACTAGCATTTTACAAATCGGGCACTATGGATCATACTATTTATGGAAAATATTTAATTAAGAATCATAATTTACCAACCCTATTTATTAATTGTTCTCTCTTTTTCTCTATCATCTTATCTCTACTTTCAAAGCTAAATGGTTTTGGTTTTGTCAGTTTGTGCTCTTTTGAGTTGTTCATAACTTTTTTATTATCTGTTACTTCAGGAACATGAATCGGCATTTTGTAATTTTTCATAAATGTGGGAGTCTTAGGCTTTGTTACTGGCTTCTTTTCAGTTTGTGTTTTTGGCGGCTTTTCTACACTCCGAGGCATAGGCTTAGCGTGAAACTCGTATTTCTCTGAGGGAGGAGCAGCCTTAAAATCAATAAAATGATTAGTTTAAACTTCTGACATTAAAGTTATATTAATTACCTTTTTAGGTGGTACTGAAGTTAAATTGAAAGGTTGTGGTTTTGTAAATTGCTTTTCTGCGGGTACTTTAGGTTTCACAGGTCCTTGAAGTGCCTTTTTATTGACCGGATGCGCTTTAATTTTAAACCTAAAATGATCAGAAGTTCAGAAAACTAAAATAACAAGAACCGGGGGTTCTAATAAGTAAGGACGCCGGCTGTATCTCAGAAAATATTTATCGCACAGCGTCGGGGAAAAAATATTTTTAGTAAATGTGGTCAAGAGAGATAGCTGGAAATTATTTTCAAGTTTCTGAAATGGCCGCTAGGGGGCGTAACTGCGATCTTCAATCTAAAAAAGTGATGTTTCTGTGAATTTTGCTATATTAACCTAACAAAAAAATACATGTTCTTTAAAGTCGAGGATAATCTGAACCTTTTTTGTTTGACAATTTTTGCTATATCTCTAAAAATAAAGTGGTGGGGGGTATTCAAAGGTTTCCGTAAAACACACCCTGTATCTTCGAAACGGCTAAGCCGATTTTAACAAACTTGGGCTAGTTGAAAAGAGCTATTTTTGGTCTATGAATCTTAAAATATTTAAAGTTTTGTTAGTTTCACATTTCACCGCCAGAGGGCTTTTTTCGACATTCCGACAGAAATGGATAATTTTCTCAAAAAAATGAAATGCATTGGTATTATTTTTTCTTTATGAAAAAGTAGCTAAATAATGCCTAAACAAGCTCGTGAAAACCGCATCTCGATATCTTATTCCTTACCTAATATTTAGACCAAAGAAAATTTTATACGTCAATATCTCAAAAACTATAAAAGCTACAACAAATTTTATAAAACATAAATTGTGTATTTTTACAAAATCTCTAATTTAGGTTAAATAATTTTTTTTTATCTAAATGCAGTACTTTATGAGTTATAATCAAAAAATCGAATTCCAGGGGTACACCTTAAAAATCCTGAAAATTCGATTTTTTGATTATAACTCGTAAAGTATTGCATTTAGACGAAAATATTTTATTACCTAAATTAAAGGTTTTGAAAAAATACATAATTTATGTCATGTAATATTTCTTGTAGCTTTTATAGTTTTTGGGATATTGACGTATAAAATTTTCTTTGGCCTAAATTTTAGGTAAGGAACAAGAGATCAAGATGCGATTTTCGCGAGCTTGTTTAGGCATTATTTGGCTACTTTTTCATGGAAAAAAATATACCAATGCATTTAATTTTTTTGAGATATTGTTTTTGAGATATTGACGTATAAAATTTTCTTTGGCCTAAATTTTAGGTTAGGAACAAGAATCAAGATGCGGTTTTCGCGAGCTTGTTTAGGCATTATTTAGCTACTTTTTCATGAAAAAAAAATTATACCAATGCATTTAATTTTTTTGAGAAAATTAACCATTTCTATCGGAATATCGTAAAAAGCCCTCTGCGGCGACATGTGAAACTAACAAAACTTTAAATATTATACCATTTATAGCCCAAGAAAAACTCTTGTCAACTATCCTAAGCTTGTTAAAATCAGCTTAGCCGTTTCGAAGATACAGGGTGTGTTTTACGGAAACCTTTGAATACCTCCCACCACTTTATTTTTAGAGATATAGCAAAAATTGTTTAACAAAAAAGGTTCAAATTATTCTCTACTTTAAAAATAAGGTATTTTTTTGTTAGGTAAATATAGCAAAATCCACAGAAATATTAATTACTTTTTTAGATTCAAGATTGCAGTTACGCCCCCTAGAGGATATTTTAGAAACTTGAAAATAATTTCCAGCTATTTTTCTTGACCACTTTTACTAAAAATATTTTCCCCAATTCTGTGCGATAAACATTTTCTGAGATACAGCCGGCGTCCTTTCTTATTTGGACACCCGTACAGTACACGCGCGGTAACGTGAAGTTACGTTTGTATCACAATATCAACTCAATAAAGTGAACACTAAAATATTTCATTTTAATTCTATAGTGTGAACAAAAATAATTTTCGATAATGTGAATTTTAGGAAATCTTAGTAAACCTGTTCAGATTTGTCTAAACTTGCTAGTACCTATATTGGTATATATGCATTCCATAGGTTTATTTTATTTGGTTTGCACAAAGATCAGAGGACCTGTGTCTTACAAAATGGTTAAAAATAATAAGAAATGTTTAACGTTTGCGTTAAAAATATTTTTCTTTAATTTTATTTTTTTTTAATATAATCTCCATAATGTGAAAATTTCGATAAAGCGAACTAGTCCAAAACTTTTTGAGTCAACGTTGGCGCGAGTCTACTGTATTATCAAAAAAATACAATGTGGAAAGCAAAAATTTAATCTAGGGAATATATTTGTCAGTATCTTTATTAATTAACAATTCCCAAGATGACATTCTGTAACTATTTGATAGAACTGGGATTTTGTATGATAGTAGTAGGTACTGTTTTATATGACATCTATGTGTAATTGAAAAACTAGAAATGATTTTAGTCATGAATATTTTGGTGTACAGGTATAAATGTAAAGTGATGTGTTATTGACTGTCAATATAACCTGTGAATGTAAATTCAGCGTGTAGCGATCGGTATGTTTGGAATCAATATGAAATATTTTCAGGGTGTTTGGTTTTAATTTGCAAACTTGTAGAAATTTTTCTGAACTGCCAAAATTTTTTGTCAAATTAAACATCGTAAATTCGAGATAAATTTTTCAAAGGGAATAACTATTTTGAGTCATTAAAATCTTGTCCTAATTTTTCTATTTTTATACTAGGTTTATATTACCTTCAGAAAATTCAGAAATCTTTGCAATTAAACTTGCTTATACTTATTAATGAAACGCTCACCGTTATAGATATTAAGGTATAATTTTAAATCTATTGTTAAATGTTTTATAATGTAAAATCGTTTATAGTGAAGAAGAAAAGCTTGATATTATTAGATTATACAATAACAGTTAAAAAAAATTGTTACAAGAAACGAAGAAAATGATCGACAAATTTTACTTTTATTGAAGATAAAAATCCATGTAAAATTTGTTGTTTTGCAACAACTGTTAAAATATAATTTTAAAGAAAAAGAGTGAAAAACGAGGCTTTAAGCACGACCCTTATAAATTTCAGTCAAATTGCAGATATTTGAATTTTGCCATAAAATCCTTAAGCGCATTCAAGATTTTCTATTTTTTTAAAAGATCCTTCCCTTGAATAAACCTAGTTTCACCAAATTTTTTCATTTGTCGGCATATTATCTAATAAATAATTTATTAAGAAGAGTTCTGTTTGTCCAGATTTTAGAAAAAAAAATACAATGTACCATACCAACATCTGAAATGGCAAAGGAGAAACTAAAAAATAATGTTAAATTGCTCCACTTATTTCCAATTATTATCTTATAGAAAAAAAACTTACTTCTGCTGATTTTTAAATTCAATCTCTTCTCTTTCCTCTTGTGACAAAATGTGTACTGGTCTACTTCTAGCTTTAGTTTGAAGTGCTGGACTTTCGGGCACAGTTCTGAAAAAGGTTAGAAGGGTTGATAAATAAATAATATAAATAACTATATTATTTATGACAGTTTTATGAGATTTACGTAATACCAAAGATAATACTACTACGAATAGATGGTTCATTTAAATGGGGCGTTTTGAATCAGTTCGAAGATATCAATGCTTCCGTAAATGCGAATAAAATTAAGTCGGTAACCCCTGCCCCAGCGAAACAAACCGTGCGACATTGCCAATGTCTGTCACTTGTACCACAGCTTGTACCTTATTCGGAACACTAAGTAGCGAAAGCGGGCGGCTAAACGGATTGTGTTTTATCTAGTCGCGTTTCATCACGCCAATAGTAAAAGCCTGCCGGCAACACTGTTTAACTTTCGTTCAAGGATAGCACGAAAATCTCTCGATGGACATCGGCTCGCGTTAGCCAAAGTCCATTAGGGGTATCAAAAATATAGCATTGAATGGTTCATCTTATCCGTAGTAGTATTATCTTTGGTAATACATATGCACCTTAGAACAAAATCGTATTAAGTCATAAAGGAGGCGAAAAATATTTTTTGGTAGTTTTTTTTTATGAACAGTGGGGAAGACTTTTTACTAAGATAATATCCTTTTAGAAAGCATGACTTAGTAATAAATGATAGGCGTTTTTAAAAAATCCATAAAGGATTTTAAGACTGGATAAAAATAAAATAATTTTTGGGCATAAAATTGACTTAATACAGTTTTGTTCTGAGGGACATATAAAGAAATGTTTTTAAATTTAAAATAAACAATGAGTTTTCTATTAGAAACTCTAATATTTGCAATAATTGGCGGCTCTAGGATTTTTAAAATTTGTTGCTTTAAAAGTGAGACATGACCCAAACCAAATATATACCAGAAGCTATTGGCTTTAAGGGGGACACATAAAAAAAATCATTTTGAAATTTGCAGAAAAAAGGTATTTTTTTATGGGTCCCTTTCCAGAAAAAAAAATCGGAGTTTCAAAAGCAAATCCTGTATTTGTATTTTTGTATTTAATTATATTTTATAGTCAAATTCCAAATTTTGCAAAAATGTCTGTATTTCTCTTGAAATTAGAGTCATCTAAAAAAAATGATTATTTTGCGAAATTTGGGATTTAACTATAAAATTTAATCAAATTCACGACAAACATACAAATACAGGATTTGCTTTTAAAACATAGATTTTTCCCTGGAGGGGCGCTCAAAAAATCAACTTTTTTTTTCAAATTCCAAAATGAAACTTTTTTTTACCAATATGTTCGTTCCCCTTGATGCCAATTGCATCTTGTATACATTTGGTGTGGGTAGCTCCAGAATTTTAAAAATACCAGAGGTGCCACTGATTTGTGACATCGTCGAATTTATCTAAAGCATTGCTTGGCGAAATTAGAAAATATCTGACTGTGAGCAACATAAGTAAATGATTTTTTTTTCGTAACTGAAACTAGTAATACGTCGTTAAAACAAATGCCGGGCTGAGAAGTAATATACTACAGGGAAATGATAATATCTTCGTTCTGGTAAAGATGATCATACAACGAAAAATTTTCCTGATTTGAAAGTCATTACCGGATAAACTAAGCAATTTTAAATATAACTGAAATCTGTTAATTTTCGTTTGAGAATGTCAAAAGCAAAAACAACTGAACAAAAATGTATCGAAGTGGTCTAAAAAGTCAGTAACTATGGTTGCAAAAGCAAATGACCTCTGAGGAGGCTTTTTTTTTCATTTGTTTTGGCTTATGTCATTCTTAAACAAAAATGAACAGGTTTAAGGTTGGCTTTAAAAGAGGTAATTTGTCATCAGGATGCTCCTATCATAGAATTTTTTACGCCTAATTTTCAGACACCTTGTGTAGACACCTAAAAGCAACAGTGTTTTATTTTATCGGTGTTTTCACATTCGCGTTTCGCACGATTTATTCTTGTTTCGTAAACCTCAAAAGTTTTCCCTAAATATTCTTATTTCATACACAAAATTAATTATTCAGTTTCCGACATCTCGTTTCATACACCAAAAACTGACGTAGGTTCCTGTCTCAGATGGTTCACAAAATATGGTAAAATGATTTTTACACGCTTGCCATGGCCTGGCAAGCGCTGACAATCTCCAAGCCTTTACAAACGCTTAGCTACCGTTTACACGCTTGCGAGTGCGTTAGTGAGTTCCAAGCGCTTGCCGCAAACTTCTTTGATTTGTGTTCGAAAACCGACCCTGCCCGGATCGGCGGCAAGCTCTTGCAAGCTTACGCAAGCCAAGCCAAACACCCCGTTCACACACTTGCGTTTTGTGGAGCCTTGTCGCGACTTGCCAAGCGTGTAAACGTAGCAGATGCAAAAATATAAAATATTTATTTGAATAATAGTGATATAAAAATAATCTAATAATAATAATATATGTTTTAACTATCTACCTAAACGAGAAAGTTTACTGTTACTTTTAGTGATTTATCACGTCTGAAATATAATTGGGGAAAATAAAATTCCGCTTTAAATTACCAGAACTAACCACGACCGACCAGAACTCAGAGCTTTTGAATTTGTCTAAATTATCCCTTCGTTTAATTTAGCTATGGCGGAATTGCGCCCTAAACGTTGATTGTTACTACTTTTAGTGATTTATCACGTCTAAAAAGCCGCTTTAACTAACCAGAACCAACCATGACCGACCAGAACTAACGACTTTTAAATTTTACCAAATTATCCCTACGTAGAAGTTAGTAACAAAACTTTAATAATTTTCTATATGGTATTTATTTGATTGGTTATTTGGGTCGTCCCTAACTAGTTAGTTAAAGTGGCTTTTTATTTTCTCCAATTATATTTCAGACGTGATAAATCACTAAAAGTAAGAACTTTTTCGGTTTTAAACACATATTATTATTAAATTATTTTAATATCATTATTATCCAAATAAATACTTTATTGTTCTGCATCTTATATGTTTTAATTCATTTTACCATATTCTACGAACCATCAGAGACATGAGCATACCTTAGTTTTTGGTGTACGAAACGAGATGTCGGAAACTAAATAATTAATTTTATGTACGAAAACAAGAATAAATAATCTTATCTGGGGATCGTTCTAAATTTGATATTTTTGTGCACCTTAAAAACGTTCATTTGACAAATTTAAATGTTTCAAACAATTCTTTAACTAATATTAAAAAAAAAAAAAATAATAACTGATTTTAAAGTTGTTTAAAAAAGCTGTTAGGTAACTTAAAATAGTATAACGCATTATTATTCTAAAATATCAATATGTTTTTTAATACTAAAAACACCTGGCATTATTTTAAAAATAGGAGTTTATCTTTTTCTAGCACTTTTGGATGTTTTTTAAAAGAAAATCCTTATAAAAACACTTAAAAACTAAAATTGCATCAAGTTCATAATGTCCCAAAAAATATCCAGTATTTTATAATAATAAATAATAAGCCAAACTAAAAAATATACTATCCTAAAAATGAAGCCCCTTATTACATAAGTATAATTATTGGAAATGTTTTAAAAGTGACACTTTGTAATAAATAAAAATAAACACAACTTACCTAAATAATGCTTGGGAACTTGAAGACTGTTGCTTCGCCAAATTTGGTTTACTTCTAAATCTAACAGGTGTACGATTCTGGAAAGTGTTTATTTGTTCAGCTAAACTGACAAACTTGCCATTATTTCTCTCTTTAAGATTTTCAACTGACGCGTAACGCTTTGGTTGTGCTAATTTATTTAAATGATCCTAGAACATAATATTTAGTTTCAAAAATAATATTGATTAAAATTTCAACTTAAAAGATTTAAATGTAGAGCAGTTCTATGTTTAAAATGTCCCAACTTAACAACCAGACCAAACTAACGCTCCGCATGAATCTGAAGTTAATCACACCCATTCCTCACCCAAGCCTTGTAAAAGATGACGTAACAAAGCTAGAAAATAAATAATTTTTCCTTCTAAGTTAAACGAAATCTGAACAATAAAAAGATATATTTCATTCTAATACAAAAAAGGTATATTTCATTCCAATATAAAAAAGGTAATTAACGATGTTTAAAATTAAAAATGCTTTGTTAAAAAAGGTGCTAATTATAAATAAGAAATATAAAGGGTCTCAGGTAAACTTTTTTGGGGTCCGGTGTAGTTTAGCTCCATTGAATTTGAAAAAAATAAATATTACAGATAAAAAGAACACATTTTGTTTAGTAGATTTCCAAAAGAAAAAATCCGAAAAAATGCATTTTTGCAGAGAAAAATGAAATTAAAAGTCGAAAAAATACTATGTTTTTAGGTTAAGTAAAAGACCCGAAATTGCGACGTTGTCGGATCAAAAAAAAATTGTTCGACGGCGCATTTATGATAAAGAAATTTTACAATTTAATGAGGAAAACCTAACGACAACTAACCAAAACTAGGTAATAGTTTGAAAGTTGTTGTTGGTTAGTTCTGATTTGTTGTTTCTATAAAAAAAACTTCATTTCTGGTAAATGGGAAAAAAACAACCTTCAATAATAACAAATTATTAGAAAATATCTGGCAACATTGCTTTTTTAAGGAGGAAATCCTAAACAAAATGACATCGTATCATCTCTTTTTGTAGGTATTCTTTCTCACTTTTTTCGTGTTGGTCAGCCATATTAGTTTAGTATATTTTATATGGAAAATAAAGAAATTATTTTATTTTGTGTTAATATGAGTGAAAAATTAATTTTTTCAGGCCCTATGTGTTTTATAATGGTGTAACAAATAACTGAAAAAAAAAATTATATCAAAATATTGCTGTTTAAAAATGGAGCTAAAGTTCACCGAAACCACTTTTTTGATACCTTAGTAAAATTAAGTGATATTTTTTGAAACTGCCATTTCAGACATTAAGAATGTGCTTTTTCAGCGTCGGCTCTAGCCCTTGATCATGGTAACGTGAGATTGCCTTTCAGCGCCCTTTGATCGACGCTTTCACTTCACGTAAATTTTATTTCGGTTTTATGTTAAATAAATAATAATTACTAAACGACCATGCACACTTTAAATGGGTTTTTGGCGAACGGTGAAAATTAACCAAATTTTAATATGGAAGGACCTCAAAAGAAGCAATTTTTATCATTGCACCAAACCTCCAAACCTACAGGGTGATCCGCTAGAGCTAGGTATTATTTGTGTCTTGCTAATTTAAAAAATAATAGTTTCCTAAGTATGTAATATAGTAAAAAATGCTAAAACTTTTTATATTAACTGTGTATATTAACTTATTCAACTTATAAAGTGCTATTAAATAAAATTAAAATACATGGTAAATTAGAATACCAAATGTTTAACACCATATAAAAAATTATAAAAGGTATCCCAAATAAGTAATCTGTAATATTACTGTTCGAAAATAACAAATTAATCCAAAATAACTGGAAACAAGTAGGGATTTTAAATAATCTTTTAACTGCAGATTATACAGGGTACCACAAATACAATACAGAAAAATTAAATTATATCTATTCTAAAAGTACTTTTATCGTCATTATAGAGATAATAATCATTAATTTTATGTGAAGATCTACACAATTATTAATATCTCAAAAACTGTAACAGCTATAAAAAATTTTATAACTAAAAATAAGGATTATTAAATTTTCTGAACTTAAATATCTCATAAGAATACATAGTTCTTGTGAAATAAAATTTCGTATAATAGTTTTTGAGATATTGATATTTAAAATTTAAAACAAAATCAATAATATTTCAAAAACTATATAAGAGAAAATAAAGCTTTTTAAATTGTCCATATAAAAAGTTATATCAACATTTTTTATGAGATAAATAATAAAGGAGATATTTGATTTTGATCAAAAATTTTAGTCCAAAATAGTAAAAAAATTATAGATATTTTTAATAATTCGATTTTTGTATCCAGTTATTTAAATTATTTATTTTATTTATTTTAACCCCATATCCCTTAAAATCAAAAATACAATGAAAAAAAAATATTATTTAGGATTTGGAATATTATTTTTTGGCTTTTTCTGTATTTTTATTTTACCTTATAATACTTTGGAAGTTAAATGAAATAATATGCAAATATAAAATTTAAAAGTTTTTGTAATATCTACTATTTAAATACAGTTAATACTTAGCAAATCATTATTTTTTAAATTAGCAAGACACAAATACCTAGCTCTAGCGGCTTACCCTGTAGGTTTACAATTTTGGTGCTAGGATAAAAATTGTTTCATTTAAGGTCCTTAATAACATATAAAAATTTGGTTAATTTTCACCGGTCGCCAAAAATCCATTTAAAGTGTGCATTGTTGTTTTGAAAAATCATCTTATACAAGCATCAAGACTTTATTTTTCGCCGAAAATTGTTTTTCGTATTTGGCTTTTTGGCGCCCCTTGCCACCTGGCGCCTAGAGCGAACGTTCCTCTCGCTCTACCCCACGGCCGCCGCTGCGTTTTTCTAATGTAGTAATGCGCCATCAAAATAATAAAATTATATAATAAAATGATTTTAATGAAGCTAAGTGTGGCTCTCCGTGACTATGGGCAAGTTTTTAATTGCATCGATGGATCCAGCGCATTAAGCGCAATAATTCATCAAACCGTTTTTAAACTACCACCGGAGAGTCCGATGGATTCCATTAAAGCGTGTCTATAAAATACTTGAGCAAAAAAATATAAATAACGGTAGAGAAACACAACAATCCGCTAAGAATTGACAATTTCAGAACAAACAGCGAGCTTTTTTAAACATTTCGTTTTAATTTGTTCCATTAGAACTTCTCATGACGTCATTTGACGTTCAGCGCATAAATTCAGCGTACTTTTTATCGATGGAATAAAGAACTTGCCCCATGTTTACCGCTGATGACGTTTGTTGAATTGTTTGTGTTTACTTTAATGTCATTGTTAGTTTGCAAAATGGTCAAGTAACTGTTCGAAACGGATCCAATTAAAAGTAAGGATGAGTTATTACCATTAACACATTTAACACCACCTGAGATAAGAAACTTGGCGCAAGATATGCAACTGAATCTATTACCAGATAAGTCATATGAACACATACAGCAGATTCATGGAATAAAGACAAAAGAAAAATGTGGGAGTTTTCTTTGAAAATATGCTGATTGCTTATTTTTCCGATCAAAGAAAATGAAACCATCAACGTTATGGTCTACCTTTTCGATGTTGAAAGCTCCCCTGAACATAAAAAATAACATTGATTTGGCAAAATATCTGAAATTACCAGCTTTTTTAAAACGGCAGTCAGGTGGTTTCCATGCAAAAAAATCCAGAGTTTTTTAAAGAAAAGAAATAAAGACATTTTTATTATGAACCGTTTTTGAGCACGAAGGTAGAAATCTACTAAAAATTATCTATTATGGATTAAACAACTATCTATCAATTTATATTTTAGGTTGTACTTATTGTTGCAGTCACAGGGGCTTGTAGATGTAATGAGCTATAAATGATATGGGCGACAAATTGCTAGTTATGCTACCAAAGATCAACATTATTTGTCGTAACGGAATATTTAAGCGTTTACAAAAAATATGCAGCCTTCAAACATCGACAAATCATTGATATTCGCAAGTTGGGTCAAATGCTGAAAGAAATTGCTTTTCTACAACTTGCAAAAGAGTATACTAACCACTGCTTTCGCAGAACTTTGGCCACGTTGCTGGTGCATTCTGGTGGGAAAATAACTTGTTAAATCAACATGGAGGATAAGAGTTTTCAGCGGTCGCGGAGGGCTATATCGAGCACTCGCTAGCCAATAGGTTATGGTATCAAGTATTGTGAATAATAATATTTTTAATTTTGGGAAAAAAAAGGAGTGCGAAGAGTGTTTAATTGTATTAAGCAATTCACAATTTACCATAAATATATCTAATAAGTATAAATTAACTGTTGTAGTTTGCAGTTTTAATATTATAAAAGAAGTTTTGTGTAATTCTTTTTTAATTTAAACTCCACTATTTTGTATTTACCTAATGTTATTTTCGGTTTTAATTACCAGTTTGATTTAAATTATTACCTAAAACGTTGCATAGCAACGAACTTTTCTGCGCAAAAAAGTCAAATAAATTCTTCATTTCATATGTTTATACATCGGCAATTTTCCTATCGATACGATAAGGCAACATTCCTAATTTTTAACTGAAAATTGTGTATATTTTTAGAGTAGATAGAAATACCATTGAAATACTACCTTTACGGTTGATTAAGAGTAAGAATATATGTTAAACATGCAATAAAAAATGTCTTTACTAAAAAAAAAAAAGGAAAAAATAATACATGAAAAGGCAATCGTCATTTTTCTCAATATCTCAAAAGTGAAAGAAATTTGATAATCCTGTAAATGGTCCCTACCTAATTAAAAAGTAATTTTAAATACATTAAATCGACCAAATTATGAAATAATATTTTTTATGGATACCACAAATTAACTAACAAAAACGAAATTAAAAGTAGATATGAGATGAGTTAGGGGCCTATATTTTTTTTTGAGTTTGGTGCCAGCAAGGCCATCGTTTTTATTTTAATTAAGTGTTATATACGATGAATTTGCTAGCACCAACTTCAAAAAAATTGTAGGTCCCCAAATTGTTTCATAGCTACTTTTAATTTAGTTTTTGTTACTTAATTTGGGGTATATATAAAAAATATAATTTTAAAATTTTAGGTTTTTTTTTGAAGTCGGTTTGATTTTTTTTAAATTACCTTTTTATATTTCATAATTTTCAGTTTTAACTAAATACTGGAAAAGATATTTTTTTGTAATAAGTACTAATAGGTTTGTTGTAAATAATTAAAGTTTTTGTTCAATTTGGCCATGTTCTTGAGATGTTTTCCCTTTGACACCACACTCGCAGCGCATATTAATAGGCAGGTCATTATACCTACACGTTTTAGTCCATATCATAAAAACTACTAAATCAATTTTAATGAAATTATTACTATTCCCTAAGTTGAAGTAAATTTAAGCCAATAAAAAAAACAATCAGAACAATAGATTTAGAGAAATGCATGGACAAACATATGTACATACATACACCAATAAAATTTTATATATTTGTTTGAAAGCCATGATAGAATAGCATTGTTCAGCAGTAGCACATCCCTACTAAAAAGGACAACGAAGTAGTAGCACATTCCTGCTGTCAGATTTTGACTTTGACTTTGACGACGCTTCAAGAAACAGCATCACGTCAGAAGAATTTTAAATTTAGTAAAATTTTGTTAATTTAAAGTTTGTATGTTACAATAAATAGACATATCTAGAAAATACAGTCCACCAATTATTTACATGGTCCTTCGAGCCGGATGTTAGACAAGTGAACGAGAAAACAAAGAAGAAAGTTTCTTTTACAAGAAGAAGCCTCCATTTTGATTTTAACGCCAGCAGCAAGCACCAGCAGTGACGAGCAGCGGACACAAGTAAAGTTCGCATCGTTAAAATCAAC